>ML276772.1:100895-200516 GCA_005239495.1 Nicotiana undulata
GGGGGGGGGGGGGGGGGTAAGTTAGGTTTAATTATGTAAAGGGATTTGTGGACCGTTGATCAAAGTGATCAACGACCATGATTAAATGGCAATTGGGTCGGTCAGGTGTGTATTTTGGCCCAAGGGGTTTGGGCTAATTTTAAAAGGGGTTTTGGGCTGGATAGAGAGGGGTTAAGTGTGAAAACAAAGGAGTTATTTATTAAATACCCAAGTAATTGAATAAAAATTAATTTATAAAATAATTAAAAAATTATAAATTTTCATGCATAGAAATATTTTAAAATAATTATTCAATGTTCCAAAAATACAATGAGCCATTTTTTGGTAAAATAACACAATAATGGATACATGGGCTATAATTGCAAAGTTATCGCAATTGTAACCAAAAGGTGTAAATCCGACCATTTATGAAATAATTTGAATTTAATATGACTATAAATAGCAAAATTAAATTATGAAATGTTATAAAGTCATTTGCGATGAAATTTTGTAATTATTTATATAAATAAAATACCGGGATAAATTAATTTTAACAGAGTGGTAGAACGCTAAACAGAACCTTGCAATATATGTCAAGGACTACGATTGTGGAAAACTCTCTTCCACACCACTTCTGGGAAGAATCTGTAAGTACCACATGTCACATCATTAACAGATGCCTAATTCCACCTATTCTCAAAAGACTCCATATGAGCTATGGAATGGTAAGAGACCTAACATCAGTTACTTTCATCTATTTGGCTGCAAATGTTGTATCCACAATAATGTAAAAGACAACCTTAGTTTGATCTAAAAAGCGACAAAGGTATTTTTCTTGGATACTCTCTGTCATAGCCCGAAATCCTACCGTCGGGACTGTGATGGCATCTGACGTTAAACCCGCTAGACAAGTCAACATTTTGGTTAATATAACTTATTTTCTTATTATTTGGCATTTAAAGGAAAAGTAATATACAAGAACAAATATAACTAAGGGTGCGAAAGATATGAAATCTGACAACTTAAGTAAATAGTATTACAAAATCCTTAATAAAACTCCCAGAATTGATATCACAACTTCACGGACTGTCTAAGAATACTAAAAATAAAGGTATGAATAAACAAGTACTACTGTCTCAGAAATACAAAGAAAAGACAGAAAAAGGAATGAGATAGGAGGTGACGCCAAGGTCTGCGGATGCATGCAAGACTACCCCAGTGTTGCCTGGTGGACTGAAGGAAGCCTCCTCAATCAGTGTCCACTGGGTCCGGTACCGTAATCTGCACAACATAAAGAAGTGTAGGTGTAGCATCAGTACAACCGACCCCATGTACTGAGTAAGTTCCAAGCCTAACCTCGGCGAAGTAGCGACGAGGCTAGGACACGACCAATAATATCACCTGTGCAGTTTAATGATATATAAAAGAATAACGGCAGGAAGTAAACAGTTAAGTGCACAAAACGGGGAAAACATGCTGGGGACAAAGGGGAAAGCAATTACTGAATAACAGAACAAGGCAACAGTCTAAATATCAAAATAACAACAAGAAATAACAACATAGAACAAAAAGAGTGCACGACATCACCCTTCGTTGTTTTCTCTCATCCTCACCAAAACAAGTGCACGGCATCACCCTTCGTGCTTTTACTCTCATCCTCACCAAAACAGGTGCACGACATCACCCTTCGTGCTTTTACTCTCATCCTCACCAAAATAATAGATAAATAGAAACGACACGACATTATCCTTCATGCTTTTAATATCATATCATGGCACGACATCACCCTTCGTGCTTTTACACTCTCATCCTCACAATGCAATAATACACGGCACCACCCTTCGTGCTTTACACTCTTCCTCACCCAAACAATATCAAGAACAATAATTTGGCAAGGAAAATAAAGAACATAAATCATAAGTTATAACATCACGGAAAGGGAACAACAACAGAAATAATACCATCCCGGCAAGGGAACAACAACAGAAATAATACGGTCCGAACCTCGTGTTTTGACCAAGCGGGCCTGGGGTCGATTTTTGACTTTTGGAGAAGAATGATAGAAAACCTATAATTAAGCATTGGGGTTGAATTATTTAGCATGTATTGATATTATTAAGTTGATTATGTATAAATACAATTGAATTGGAGGCGAATTCGAAAAGGAATGCGGTAATTGAGGCTTGAGTTTGGTCGTGGAATTTGAGGTAAGTGTTTGGCCTAACCTTAGCTTGAGGGAATAGGTATTGTGTCCTATTTGCTATGTGTTACTATCATGTTCAACGTATAGGTAAGGTCACGAGTACCTATACGTTGGTGTCAAGCATGCATGTGAGTCAAATATTGTGAATTATGTGGTTTTTCATTGGTTATTACTTGAGTTTCACTTTGTGGTTATTCGTATTGGTGGAAATTCTTGATGTTGATTAGTGTTGAGTATTGGTATCAGTTGAGAAATTCTATGTGAAGTTATGTACTAAGTTAGATTGGTTATAGTTGTGTCCTTTGCCGGGATGGTATTGATTCTATTTTGGTTCCCTTGTCGGGACGTTATGATTTTTTATTGTTGTTCCTATTGTGGAATTTACTTGTTGGATTGTTGTTTGTGATATGGTTTGGGTGAGGAAGAGTGTAAATCACGAAGGGTGATGTCGTGTATGTTATTGTGAAAGAGTGTGGAAGCACGAAGGGTGATGTCGTGACGTTTCTATTGATTTATTGTGAGGATGAGAGTAAAAAAACGAAGGGTGATGTCGTGCACCATATTCCTTTGTGTTGCTATTTTCTGATGTTAAGGTTGATATTCGAATTGTTGTCTTATTCTACTATTTTCAGTATTTGATATTTTCCCCTCAGCATGTTCCCCTTTTTCTTTGTACTTAATTGTTCAATTATTATTGTTATTATTTCTTCCGTATATTATTAAACGGCACATGTTGTTTTGGTTGTCGTGTCCTAGCCTCGTCACTACTTCGCCGAGGTTAGGCTCGACACTTACTCAGTACATGGGGTCACACTAGGTTGGCCATGGTCGCCAAGACTTTAATGGAAGGGATCAACAGATAGGACTTCAGAATTGTGCCTATGATCATTGTAGACATATACCGAGCCTTAGAAATGTGTCAACGCGGAGCAAAACATTTCGAAGGTTGTAACTTACTACTTCAACTTTGGCTCACTGAACATCTGCAAAGCGGTGACTACCGACAAGACATCCATCAAAGAATCTGGGATGACCATATATCTTTCCACCACCCAAAGCGAATGAACTATATTCCAGACATGTTCGCTCTGTCGGAAAACGCCGAAGGATGGGTTGATTTACTGGGGAATTTGACCGAGGACCAGATTCAGTGGATGTTTGAATGGTTCCCAACGGACGAATTTATCATCCGATCCCGATACGCTTCATTTATGATATTGATTGGTTTGAGGGGAACGTACCCTTACGTCCCTCTCCGAGTTATGAGGCAAGCAGGGAGGAGGCAGGTTATACCTAGGGTTGCGAAGATGAGACATCTTCGAGCAGACTTCCAGGATAACGACAGCCCTCACAAGTGCCAAGCCAGCATTTGTGGCACTGCAAGATTATACTTAAGAAAGACACCATCGAGCTAGACAAGTATCATGCCGGTTGTACTCCTTTCTATCTAAGTTGGTTAGAATAAGATATGGAGGGTCAATTCGAGACAGGATTTGCTCAGGGTCACCGGGTCATAGATGAGAAGGCCGAAGCGCAAGTTAAATTCAACAGTCCACGCAAGAGGCTCCATGAATGTAAAGATAATCATCACCAGATACACGAGTCCAGCAGAAAGCTGATTGAGGAATGAAAGGATATGGCTATCAGCTCCAACAAGAGGCTAGGGTACTTGGAGTGAGGTATAGTCGAGCTAGAAGAAAAGTTCATCAAGAGGATCGAGGACTGCAAAAAAGCTAAAGGAGCCGAAGGAGGATATCTGGCCAGGACCTACTTACTGCTTGGACTTCGCGAGTTGGGAAAGCTGATCGAAGGAACAGGAATGCCGAATCTGGGGAAGGTCCTTCTGGGACCAAGTAGATAGGAGTGTCTTTCATTTTGTCTCTTTTGATGTAATAAGGCCACTAGCCGTTAGTGACCTTTATTTTCCGCATATTTAGAGTGGTTTATATCATCAATAAAATGAGGCATTTAGCATTTCATGTTCTCCAAATTAATTTGTCGCTAGGCCTACCTCGGGCACAAAGAGGTTCCCCAACTTAGGATGCGCTTTAAATATTCGTATTACGTGTTTAAATTACCGCAATGTTCTTTATAATCCTCACTGACTTCGTTACCTTTTTGTTTTTTACTTTATTTATTATTCCCCTCCCCAAAGGTTAGATTCGTGCCTTCTGGCATCATCGGCCTATCACACAAGATCCAAGGGCCCTCCTCCTAGTCCTCCCAGAGACAAAGGCAAAAGTAAGATGGAAAAGTCCAGCGGCACTAGACAAGAGAATAGGGTTGAACGGGTAGAGGCCACTGACGGCCGGGGTATTCAGGTTTTGCATGAGAACATGTCACCACTGGAACAAAAGCTGCTGAAATTTCAAGAAGAACTTGATAGGTCCAGAATCTGGCCAATCTGTCTTTTCCCCTCAACGTCCCTGACGTCACCCCTACACCTCCACAAAATATCCCAAAACAGCCAAATCACCCTGCACTTCATCCTCACGCCACTCCCCCAAAGAACCAAACTCTCCCCGCATAGTGCAACACTTGCCACAACACTCCACCTCCACCCCCGGGACCTCAGACTCACACAAAAGATCATCTCTTTGCCTATAACAATCCCATCTACGTGGAGACTGTAACTCACTCCATCCCACCTGTCACACATACGTCTGAGCCCGATGTGAAAGACCTGCTTATGCTAAGGAACTTAGGAAGTTGACTAGCCAAGTCCAGGGTGTTGAAGGAGTCAAGGGGATCGAAGGTCTGAACTATGAAGACCTCTGGATACAGCCTGATGTCGAACTGCCCGAGGGGGAAAAACCTCCAAAGTTCGAGATGTTCGACGGTACTAGTGATCCAAGGGTCCACCTGAGGACCTACTGTGACAAATTGGTTGGCGTAGGAAAAGACGAAAGGATCCGCATGAAGCTATTTATGAGGAGTTTGAAGGGGGTTGCACTATCTTGGTATATCATCCAAGACCCCAAAAAGTGGTCCAACTGGGTAGGTGTGGCAACAGACTTCATGGACAGGTTTAGATTCAACACAGAGAATGCACAAGATGTGTTCTATATCCAGAACTTGAGGAAGAAACCCACAGAAACCTTTTGCGAGTATGCTACTCGTTGGAGGTCGGAAGTCGCCAAATTCAGGCTTGCCTTAGAGGAAGAACAGATGAACAAATTATTTGTTCGGGCTCGGGACCCGCAATACTATGAACGACTGATAATGGTTGAGGGTCAAAAGGTCATCGACATTATCAAATTGGGAGAGCGGATTGAAGAAGGTATCAAGAATGGTATGGTTACTAACTTTGAAGCTTTGCAGGCCACTAATAAGGCTCTGTAGTTCGGTGGTGTGTCTAGAAAGAAGGATGTGGGAGCCGTGATGGTTGCACAACAAGCCAAATCCCCGCCTAAATACTAGGTTTATCCCGCACCTCCATTCACATATCAACCCGCTCCAAATTACCAAGCACCCTCACCTTCATACCAAACTCCACCACCCACGTACCAAGCTCCACAACCCACATATCAACCTACTTCACCCAAATACTCCCAACCCGCTCCCGTCTACAACACATATAACTCCCAACCATCTCACTACCAGTCGCCCCCTACCCGTCAAAATTTCCCTAGGCCTCGCCCTAACTTTGATCGTCGCCCTCCAAAATAATACATTGCCATAGCCGAGCCCTGAAAACCCTTCTCAGTGGGTTAACCCGAAAAAATCATGTGCATACCATTATGGCATGAAAGGACACACCATCGATGAATGCCGCTCTTTGAAGGATAAGATACAGACCCTTATTGATAACAACATTATTATGGCCAAGGAATCCGCTTCGAATGTCCGTAACAACCCTTTACCAGACCATAAAGGTGAAGGTATCCATATGATTGAGATAGAAGATGATTGGGATCCCGAGGGGTCAATCGGGTTTATCGTAAAAGGCGATGACCCAAAGAAACCCGCAGTTACTCTCAACCCGATCGTAGTCCAGATCCAACCATCTGAGAATGCTAAGGTGAATATGTCTATCCCACTTGAGTTCGAAGCAGCACCGCCTGCAAAGGCGAAGGCACCAGTGCCAATTGAGGTTGATTTCATGCCTCCGGCGAATGCGTCCGCACCCTTCGAGGTTGCAGTTTTACCGCCCAAAGCCCGTGTGCCATTTGAAGTAAGGATAGCCGCGCCAATCCCATCGGCGATGTCAACCAAACCACCTTTGTATTCAAATTCTATCCCTTGGGATTATACAGCTGAGGCGAGAAGGAAAGGTAAAAGAGGGCTTGAAGAAGCCATCGCAGCACATGGTTTGACAAGAACTAGTAGAGTCTATACCCCTGAGAATCTGGCCGAGTCAAGCAAGCAGGCTGCCAACCAGCCTCCCCTCATTAAGACAGGTTCAGATGATCTTTGGAGGAAAATACAGGCTAAAGAATATTCGGTTATCGACCAACTAAACAAGACACCAGCACAAATATCCATTCTCTCTCTGCTGCAGAACTCTGATGCGCACAGAAATGCTTTGCTGAGAGTGTTGAGTGAAGCCTATGTACCGAACAACATCACTAGCGGGGAAATGTCCAACATGGTAGGCCAAGTACTGGAAAGCCACAAAATCACTTTTCACGAAGACGAGTTTCCACCTGAGGGATTGGGACATAACAAGGCTCTGCACATCACCGTACAATGCGAAGATTATTTCATAACTAAGATTCTTGTCAACGGAGGGTCTAGTCTTAACATATGTCCGCTGATAACACTCAAGAAGTTGGGTAAGGGACTACATGAGATAAAGGACGGAGCGATCAACGTGAAATCCTTCGCCGGTTTGCAAAGGTATACCATTGGGGAGATCAGTCTATGTCTGCAGATGGGACCGACTTGGTTCGAGGTGGATTTGCAGGTGATAGATGTGTCGGCATCTTACAATCTGTTGTTAGGACGACCGTTGATCCATGATGTTGGGGCCGTAGCGTCAACACTACATCAGGCAGTAAATTTCGAGTGGAACCACCAAGAGGTGATCATCTACGGTGACGGTAGCAATCATATTTACAATCGCCAGTCTATCCCTGTAATTGATGGAAAGAGAAAACTGGGTGGAGGAACTTAGCACCATATCGAGCAGGTCAATGTTGTCGACAAGGAAAAATGGTGGGATAGCAAGATCGAGAGTATCTTGAATTGGGGAGGATACGAGCCAGGAAAAAGGCTCGGTAAGAACCTCTAAGGGATCACGAAACACATCAAGCTCAAGAAACATGGTAGCACTTTCGGTCTGGGGTATGAGTATACATGGGAAGAATTCAAAAACTGGTCGCCCCTATGGCGCGGTCACTATTACCCCTTGGAGAAGCCAATACCTCATTTGGAGCAGACTTTCCAGCAGACTGATATCATCTATGGGTCCGACGAAGAAGAAGGACGGGCGGCAATGAGGGACTTGTTTCTAGACGGCGAGGACATGGATTGTTGTGTTGTTCTCGTGGAGGAGGGTGAGGAAGGCCCTTCGATACATGCAGTGAGCGGAGGAGCTCGTCTCAAGAACTGGTCCATCCGTACGACCAAAGCCCGCCGAGCCTCGGGGCAGCAAGGCTATTGAACAAGCACTATTTACTGTTTATTAAATGAATTTCTTTCTTTTTCTGCATTTTTCAATTCATGCAATAAGATCCTCAATGTTAAAAACAATTATTCAAGCATTTCCAATCTCTTTATGAATCTCATATTTATTTGCTACTATTTTCTCCCATTACTTTATCAATACAACATTACTATTACTTATCTTGATGAACCAATGATTTTGACGTGCAATGAGATAACGTAGCAAACGAACATTGATTCAGAGGAAGATGATATACTCGACGAGATTATCAAGGAAATTGAGAACTTCGAGAACAGACCTAAGTCTAACCTGGACGAGACTGAAGTTATCAATTTGGGGCTTCAGAGAACGTCAAGGAAACACGGATCAGTATTCATTTGTCGCCGTCAGAAAAGAAAGAGTATACAACGTTTCTAAGGGAATATGAGGACATATTCGCCTGGTCGTATGATAACATGACTGGTCTAAGTACATCCATTGTGGCTCACAAACTGCCAACCAATCCAATGTGTCCACCGGTAAAGCAAAAGCTCATAAAGTTCAAACCCGACATGAGTTTGAAAATCAAAGAAGAAGTTACCAAGCAGATCAATGCCAAAGTTCTCCGGGTAGTTGAGTACCCGACATGGTTAGCTAACATTGTACCTCTACCAAAGAAGGACGGGAAGGTCAGAGCCTGTGTCGACTACCGGGACCTCAATTGGGCCAGTCCGAAAGACAACTTCCCTTTTCCAAATATACACATTCTGATTGACAATTGTGCCAAACATGAGTTACAGTCATTAATAGATTGCTTCGCTGGTTATCATCAAATTTGGATCGATGAAGAGGATGCTGCGAAAATGGCATTCATTACGCCAGGGGGAGTATATTGTTACAAGATGATGCCATTCGGCCTGACGAATGCAGGGGCCACCTACATGAGGGCTATGACTACTATATTCCATGACATGATTCACAAAGAGATTGAGGTGTATGTGGACGACGTTATTATCAAGTCAAAGAAAGTTGCTGATCACATGGAAGATTTGAGGAAGTTCTTCAACAAGTTAAGAAAATACAATCTGAAGCTGAACCCTGCGAAGTGTGCATTCGAGGTTCCTGCTGGGAAGTTACTGGGGTTCATTGTAAGCCGTCGGGGAATAGAATTGGATCCATCCAAAGTCAAAGCCATTCATGAATTTCCATCATCAAAGAACAAGAAGGATGTTATGAGTTTCCTGGGGAGACTTAATTACATCAGCCAATTCATAGCACAATCTACAATCATTTGTGAACAGATCTTCAAGATGCTAAATAAGGATGCCGCAACCAAGTGGACCGAGGATTGTCAAAAGGCTTTTGACAGGATCAAGGAGTATTTGTCAACTTCGCCAGTTTTGGTGCCGCCTGAGCCAGGTAGACCTCTATTACTCTATGTTGCAGTGTTAGACAGAGCTTTCGGTTGCGTTCTTGGGCAACATGATGAAACAAGAAGAAAGGAGCAAGCAATCTACTACCTCAACAAGAAGTTCACTCCGTATGAGGCCCGGTATTCTTTATTGGAACGCACTTGCTGTGCTTTGACTTGGGTTGCCCAGAAGCTATGGCATTACTTCTGTGCCTACACCACATACCTCATATCCAGGATGGATCCACTAAAGTACATCTTTTAGAAGCCCATGCCCACTGGCAAGCTAGCCAAGTGGCAAATCCTGCTGAGCGAGTTCGACATTATTTACATAACTCAAAAGGCTGTCAAAGGACAGGTACTAGCAGACCATCTTGCTGAGAATCCTGTGGAAGGAGAATACAAACCCCTGAAAACGTATTTTCCCAATTAAGAGGTATCATTCATAGGAGAAGACATTGCAGAATCCTACGACGATTGGAGGATGTTCTTCGATGGAGAAGCAAACTTCAAAGGGGTTGGTATTGGAGCAGTCCTGATATCAAAAACCGGTCAGCATTATCCGGTATTCGCAAAACTTAGATTTCCCTGCACCAACAATATGGCTGAATATGAGGCCTGCATCTTAAGGCTCAACATGGCCATCGACATGAACGTCCAGGAGTTATTAGTGATTGGTGATTCAGACTTACTGGTACACCAGATACAAGGAGAATGGGAAACCAAGAATTCCAAGATATTGCCATATTTACATCATGTACAGGAGCTGAGAAAGAAATTCACAAAGGTAGAATTTCGGCATGTCCCCAAAATCCAGAATGAGTTCGCTAATGCTTTGGCTACTCTATCATCCATGATCCAGCATCCAGATAAGAATTTCATTTATCCTATTCCAGTAAAAATCCACAATCAGCCCGCTTACTGTGCCCATGTTGAAGAAGAAGCAAGCGGAAATCCTTGGTTTCATAATATCAAGGAGTACTTGGGAAAAGGAGAATACCTAGAGCTTGCAAATACCACTTAGAAACGCACACTTCGGAGATTATCCAACAATTTCTTTTACAGCGGAGGAATCCTGTATATGAGGAATCCTAATTTGGGGCTATTAAGGTGTGTTGACGCAAAGGAAGCATCAAAATTATTGGAAGAAATTCATGTAGGGACCTGCGGCCCACATATGAACGGGTTTGTTTTGGCAAAGAAGATACTTCGAGCCGGTTATTTCTGGATGACCATGGAAACGGACTGCATCCTGTATGTCCAAAAGTGTCACCGATGTCAGATACATGGGGATATGATAAAGGTACCTCCGAGTGAGCTTAATGCAACAAGTTCACTGTGGCCATTCGCCGCCTGGGGCATGGACGTTATTGGACCAATCGAGCATGTCGCCTCTAACGGACACAGGTTCATTCTGCTTTCCATTGATTACTTCACAAAATAGGTCGAAGCAGCATCCTACAAAGTAGTTACTAAGAAAGTCGTGGCCGATTTCGTCCGCGATTGCATTGTTTGTCGGTTCGGAGTACCAGAGTGAGTCATCACCAATAATGTATCTAATCTCAACAAAGACTTGATAAAATCCATGTGTGAAACATTCAAAATCAAACAAAAGAACTCCACAGCTTACAAACTTCAGATGAATGGAGCTGTTGAGGCTGCCAACAAAAACATCAAAAAGATATTGAGAAAGATGATAGAAAAGCATAAGCAGTGGTATGAGAAGTTATCATTTTCTTTGTTGGGGTATCGCACCACAGCCCGCACGTCAACCGGGGCAAATCCTTATATGTTGGTTTACGGTACAGAGGTTGTTATTCCTGCCGAGGTTGAGATTCCATCTCTGAGAATCATATAAGAAGCTGAGCTCAATGACGCAGAATGGGTAAAGAGTCGTTATGAACAACTAGCCCTCATAGACGGAAAGAGAATGAACGCAGTCTGCCATGGCCAATTATATCAGAACAGGATGACTAGAGCCTTCAACAAGAGAGTCAAGCCGAGACGATTCACACTGGGGCAGCTGGTGTTAGAGAAAATCTTTCCACATCAGGATGAGGCAAAAGGGAAAATTTTCTCACAACTGGCAAGGTCCGTACATGGTTCATAGAGTACTGACAGGAGGAGCACTTATACTTGCAGAAATGGACGGAGAAATTTGGCCAAAACCAATCAACTCAGATGCAGTCAAGCGCTACTATGTGTAACCCTTTATACTTTCCTTAATGTTGTAGATTGAACTACGCCTGACCTGATTCCCACTTAAAATGGGATACGTAGGCAGCCCTATGGGTTCGGTCACAATTTAATAAAAATCTCAGTTCCCCCCACTAATGGAAACTGGGGAAGAATTTGGAGGAGGTCCCTCAAAATTCTGAAGCAAGTTCAACCAATCCCGCACGAGCAACTTCCAGAAGTATTCATCCATCAAACCACGGTAGAATTTTGAGGAGGAGGATCCTCAAAATTCTGGGGCAGGAAAGGTTGCAATGTCTCGAACCGCGTCACAGTCGTCGGTTCACCTAAAAATATTTTAAAATTATATCCTTATATTATGTCTTCTCAAAATCATGCATATCTATTTTTGGAACAGCTTGTTTAGCAAATGCTGCCCCTGCGATACCAACAATGTTACCATCATCAAGCAAACGGGTTAAGCCAAGTAAAGCCAGCGGGAATGCGAACTAACCTTTCCTTCCTTTACAAAACTCACAAATTTTCTTTAGAATCAGGCACGAAGACGGAAAAATACCTAAACATATTATTATCCCTCGCATGACGTATATCTCTCAAAGACACGCTCTCAAACTCGCCGCATATGCCAACACTTATTATCATCGCGAAACAACCTTCATTCGCGACAATCGTATCACCGCAGTTCATCACCAGCTAAGAACTCTTACTGTCATTTTATTCCCTCCATACGACTACCACTATGCCTTACGAGGTTCCACGCTACCTCCCTCTGCATTTTATTTCCTGCACTACATAAGGCTACTATTCTGCCTTCTGAGGTTCTGCGCTACCTCCCTCTGCATTTTTATTTCCTGCATTGCATAAGGATATTATTCTGTCATCCGATATTCTACGCTACCTCCCTCTGCATTTTAATTTCCTGCATTGCATAAGGCTACTATTCTGCCTTCCGAGGTTCTACGCTACCTCCCTTTGCATTTTCATTTCCTGCACTGCATAAGGTTACCATTCTGTGTTTCGAGGTTCCACGCTACCTCCCTCTGCATTTTAATTTCCTGCATTGCATAAGGCTACTATTCTGCCTTCCGAGGTTCTACGCTACCTCCCTCTGCATTTTATTTCCTGCATTGCATGAGGCTACTGTTCTGCCTTCCAAGGTTCCACGCTACCTCCCTTTGCATTTTCATTTCCTGCACTGCATAAGGTTACCATTCTGTGTTTCGAGGTTCCACGCTACCTCTCTTCGCATTTTATCTCCTATATTGCATAAGGCTACCATTCTCCCTTACGATGTTCCATGCTACCTCTCATTTACTTTTCAAAGAAACCACTTTTCATGTCGTTACTTATTTTTGCTTCCTTTCGGGATAAGCTCTGCTCTTTCTAATTTCGCAAGACTAAGCTCTGTCTTGTTAGCACCATACTACTGCATTTTTCATGGGCTGAAATATCGCCAACTTGTCCAAGGGCGTCATCACTCAGAGGCACCATCTTCATGGCCCGAGAACATCATTCCATGGACCGAGGATCTCTTTATTCAATTTGCATATCATTATTCAAAGGCATCATGGTTCGGAGGCACCATCCTCATGGCCCGAGAACATCATTTCATAGCCTGCGAATCCCGCATCAAGCGATTCATGGCCCAGGACATCATGGTCTAAGGACGTCATCCTCAACAGTCCAAAGATAGCATTCATAGTCCAATGGGAACTTGCATCACGTTTAAGTTATGCACAATATATGCTTGTTATTTTTTTGCAGGTAATCCGTCCAGGACAACCAGCCCGGCAGGAGCGGACCGCTCCAGTTCTCTAAAATGACCCCGTAAGACCTTCCTATTTTTTTACCTCGCACCTTGCGTCCGTTCTTATAAATCGTCACCGGTATATTTCGCCGGTGATTCCCGAACTACATTCGTCCTGATTCCTGTAAAACCAGGGATATGTAGGCAACTCAGAAACTAGGGTGCGGCCTAAATCTCTCATCCAATTTCCACTCGGTCAAAATTGGCCATCATATCTTTACCCGAAAACTCTTTTATCCTTTCCAAGTAAAGAGGAGCATCTGTTGATACCCAATTTTTACTCA
The DNA here is from genome assembly GCA_005239495.1 of Nicotiana undulata. Lineage (NCBI taxonomy): Eukaryota > Viridiplantae > Streptophyta > Magnoliopsida > Solanales > Solanaceae > Nicotiana > Nicotiana undulata. Next base: position 114,363 of record ML276772.1, read on the forward strand.
AATTATTTCCAAATTTGCATATGTACCTTCAAAATCACTTTTATAATGACTGGCATTTTTCTATGAATTTCTCATATGTTTATCAATTTATTTTTCCATTTATCTGATATTTCTTATTCAATACTTATACATAAATCGTATTAAAAAGAATTTCAAAATGTTTTCCAACTCAACATCTTGTTTTTAATCCTATTTAATTCTAGTAGGATTTGGTATTTCCAAAATTAGCCAGCATTGATATTATTTAGCTAATTTTAACAACTTTTGCAATAATAGCACAAGTATACATTCATGTCATTTTAAAATCCATAACTGATCATTTTATATTTTTTATACTAGCTAATCATCTTAATTTCCTTTATTTGGCCTTAAATTCATTTTTACACAATTATTAGTTATTTTAATTAATTACTTATCCTATTTAAATTAGGTATTTAACATTCGTCCTATTTCTACTTAAATTATAGCCATTTTTAAAACCAACCCATTAGATTAAATAACCCAACCAAAGCCCAATTGAATACCCAGCCCATATCCTAAATCTACCCGGCCCATCCCCGGATCGATGTGAGCCGTTGATCACATTAGATCAACGACCCAAATTAATATTTCCTTAATTAACTCTAACCTAACCCCCCCCCCCTCCGTCATATTTTTCCTTCGAGAAGGTTCCTCTCTCATCTCTCTCTGTCTCTCTCTATCTCTACAACTCTTTAGAAGTCTCTTGGACTTCATCTTCTCCGATGGGGTTCTGGTCGTCTTCTCCGGTGGATTCTCACCGGAACCTTGATTCTCTATCATCTCCTGGCCATCTACATGTCTCTCACCTGCTCACTGATACCCTGAGTTCTTCGGACGAGCCTGGAGCGCTTCACTCACCTCCTTTGGGCCTCTTGCCACTTTCCGGCCTTTCCCCGGCCGTTTGAGTAAGTGTTGCAGTCTCTCTAGCTTAAATCGATTACATCTCTGAGGTTTTCCCTCTTTCTGGGTTCCACGAAACCCTAATCTTCTATATCTTAGATTTTTCTTTTAAAATTTGTTCTATATTTACAATATCATGAAGCTTCTCTATGTTTTTCTCTGGGAAATTTTGTTTTTAGCAATTTCGAGAAACTAGGGTTTCTATACCCTGTTCTCAAAACAATATTCCCTTTTGATTTTAGTCATCTATGCTAGGTTTAAGCGATTATCTCATGATTTCTTGTTGTTTGAAATGTGATTGTTAAAACCTTAGTGTTCTAGGTTGATCCTTATTGTTTGACTATGTGTACTTGTGTGTTCTTTATGACTTTTGCTTTGATTCATTGTTATGACCTCTTCCGTTGATTTCCATGAGTATATCTTCGTGTCAATCAGTTACTGCTATTTGAATGTTTGAAAACTCTGACCTCTACCCTACTGGCTGTCTACTTGTTGATTTATATTGATCCTTTTGTGTGAAAATCCCCGGGCTTGTGATATTTTCCTTAAATACATGATCTTGTGTATTCCCTCTGTAATCCTGTGCTAATTTTGAATTCTTTCCATATTCATGTGATTGCTTTCCTTAAGTCTCTTTGATTCCCTATGATTTCAATTTAATCCGAGATCCCCTCAATTGATTTTCAAAACTGATACTCTATTTTACTTTATAAATGTAATGTTATTTCAACTTTCCTTAATTATATACTATGTATTTGGCTTTATTTATGTATTATGTGATTTCCTTGTCCCAAATGAAGCAAAATCAGTCTTATGAATTGATTTCTTTTCCTTATCTAGCCCTGGCTGCACCGTTTGAACTTGACTCTTTAATTAAAGGAGTCCAGTGTCTTAATTGCTACTAATTGGTTGTTATTTCCATAATTATGCACTCTTTGCCTATATGACTACTCGTTTTTAAAATAATATATACCATGTTTTCTCTCTTTACACACACACACACACTCTTGACTGACACTTACACTGATAACACACACGGATACACTGAGGACACTGACACTTTTTTAAAATTGCATATCACTAAAGCATACTCACACTCAGAACATTAACATTGTTCTGAATCCTCTTTGTCTCCATACACACCCTTTCTTGCTCTTTCATTGGTTATTGACTACTCAGTCGGCTAAAAGCCAAGACTGAGTAATCCTTGTTGCTCTTTCTTGCTTCTGCACACTACTATCCTACTCTTGCTCTCTTTTTCCTACTATTGTTGCTGTGCTATATCTTGCACTTTGCTATTCTCTATCATTTGACGGGTATGTTTTATGATTTAGCTTTATAGCATATCCACAATATGCTCCGGTTCTTGTTTATTTACTTATTGTTCCTTTTGTGTTTTATCTTGTGGTTCTACTGCCTACCATGTAATTAGCTTAACCCCATTATGTCTTTACCTTTTGTTAAGTCTGAATATGTATCTTGCTTCCATGTGTTTCCCTGTAATTGTGTCTGCATACTACTATCCATCTCTTTCTCTTAGTCTGATATGCCTCCTGTTCATTCTATGACTCTGGCATGCTCATTTGTTTATAGGTCAATGTTTCTTACCTTGACCTGACTATTGTTACATATTTTCATTCATGTTTAACTCCCTATGTTATGAACTTGCCTCTATTAACACTTGAATGCTATACAATCTTGCCTCTATTAATCTATGATGTTTTGTGATAATTGTGTGACAACTATATGACTACTATGTGATAACTATGAGAACCTGTAACTTGGATCTAATGTTGATATCAAAGTCATCTATCCCCAACTCCTTGCCCTTGTTGTGTGTGCTCTTTCATGAGTTCCCTGTACTGGTTGTGATTGTATTGCTTCTCTCTTTGATAAACTGCTTTTTTTTTTCCACAAAATCCTTTATTACTTTTTCTAAAGTTGTTTTCAAAGTAATGTTGTTTCAGACCACTCTTTTCAAACTCAAAATTTCTCTTTTAAAACTCCAAGCACTTCCCACTACTCTTAGACTCTAAGTTCTGCCCCCTTCGTGTGAGCACTGCTTTGGGGACCTTGAGTACCCATTGAACTTTGACACACAAGGCTGGCACTCTACACTGCACTTACTACTCCTTGGCTAGGGTACCTGGGTGTGAGCACTGTCCAGGATCTTCTGAGGTCCTTAGAGACTATGACACGCTTGGGTTGAAGACCATGGCATATGGCATGTTGGATCTGGTACTTGGGACTATTGTTAGGCTCCCTATAGTGTAACTTCTTCATTTTCTTATTTTATTTGTGCAATTTATGTAACAATGGTCTGTAATAACTAAATGTGAATGAATACTCGGGGCTGGATAATGAAGACGGTATGGGATTATGCATTTCTAGTATAGTTATGGGTAGAGATCATGCCTATAGGGTTTACTTTATCTAGGTGTGCAATAGTATCATGTTTAGGATATGCTTGCCATGCATTAGTAAATCATGTTTTAGGTTTCTTTACTTCAGCATCTCATCACACTCATGATCATTTAGCAAATCATGTTAACTACCAGTAATAGGCTGTTACAATTACTGCCTCGCTTAGAAATCCTGTCCTAGTTAAATAACTATAAAAATGGTTGTTACGATAACACTGCCTCTGCATATACATGACTGTTGCATATAGAAATCATGTTTAGGTTCGTAATAATAACCAATTATCAATATTTGCATTAGATATCCTGTTATCTTAGGAATTTACTCTCAGCATGCCTATATTAAAATATTGTACTAATCCTACCTCTAAGAGAATCTAGAATTCACGTGATAGGATCAGCAACTTAAATCACGTTTCTGCATGTTTTGGTTAATAAGTAAAACATCCTTAAAATAATGATTTCTGATTTCTGCAAATATTTTGTGTATTCAGGAAAGCATGTTTAGGTTTTCCTACATTATGCCTGCATTTTTAGATACCATGCCTATAGAACTTGCATCCATCATACTCACATAATCACCTATTCATTAGAGCTAAGCCTAAAGAAGTGCATTCTGTATGTCTACTAAAACAGTATCTAGAACATTTCAGATGCCTAGGCAAACTCTAGGAGCCAATATAAACTAGAAACTCTTTGCACATTGCTTGCTAACTACAGTGGTATCAAATTGGTCATATACTTCTTCTGCAACTCATTAATCGTGCTGTCTTAATGTTGTATTCACACCTAAAATCCTGCCTTAGGTTCTGAAACTCGAGACTCCTTTATGCGCTTGAGTCGTGCTATTTATGTGTACAACCCTTGGAGGGATTTATGAGCCCATATTTGCTCATGTATGCTTCCTCTATATGTAGTCCTAATCGTTATTGTATGTCGCTTAGAGTTTATCCTTTAAAGCTAGGGTCAGCCTAGTGCTTGCCTTGTAGGAGTAGTAGTCCTAAACACCCTCCAGGACTGATAGGATGGGACGGGTAACAGCACGCAATAAGCTTCGTGACCAACACACGCGTTTTAAATACCTTAGTGGGGTGGGAAGGGTAGAATATGGATATGATGACTGGTGCTCTAATACAACTTGTAGCCCCTCTTCGAGGCGTGACATACCGGGTATTGCATTGATGTGATCTATATTGCTTTAAACCTAGGATATTTTCATTCAAATGATTTTACTTTGCTGTTCTTTAAATTTCTTTTAATAATTTCAGTATTTGCTCAAAATCCCTTCTTACGTGAGCCTTGCTTGTCATTTGTTTACTGTCCAAATTCACAAAACTACTTGGTTGGGACCTACAGTTGTGGATCTCGAGGGGTGCCTTATACCTTCCCCTTGGGATAATTTCAAGCCCTTACCCAATCTCTAGTAATACAAACTAGTTTATGAGTTAATTATTCTAGGTGCCCTAACACACCATAAAATCGTTAGGTGGCGACTCTTCCTTAAACCTTTTCCTTTAAGGAGTTGTCCAAAATATCATGAAACCCGATCTCCACGTACCTAACCCGTGCAAGGAAAAAGGGGGGAGCGACAACCAAGAGAGGGTGAGGAGGCTTATTGAGGAGCTAGCTCAGCCGATTAGACTGCAGAGAGACAGGGAGCGATATTTCCTTTTAGGATGCGGTCAATGTGGCCAGGCGAGTCGAGATTGTATTATCACAGGGTAGTGGTCAGGGGTCTGACAAGAGACCTCATCATTTTGGCCGGTTTAGTGGGGCCTCATCTGGAAGAAGGGATTCTTTTGGTAGAGGCCCATCCTCCTAGGCCGTTTCATTCAGCGCTTCAGGCGTCTCGCAGTGCTCCAGGTAATCGTGGTCCCCACATGCCATATTCTGATTAGTGGCTCTATAGTGCACTACCAGCTCCTATCAGTGCACCGCCGCTCCAGAGTTTTCAGGGCGGTTACTCAGGTCGACAGGGACAGTTTCAGGGCCAGAAGTCTCAGCAGCCTAGATCTTGTTATACTTGTGGTGATCCGGGACACATTTCTAGATTTTCCCCCCGAGCATCGAGTGGTTCTCAGCACCGGGGTTCTCGCGCTATGATTCCCGCACCAGGTGCTTCACCACCCCCCCTCATCCAGCTAGGGGTGGAGGTCGAGGTGCTAGAGGTGGAGGACAGGCAGTTAGAGGGGGAGGCCAGATTATTAGAGGTAGGTGTTAGCCAACAGTAGGCCATCGCAGGGATGTTTAGATTGGAGGGGGCCAGCCCCCATGTTATGCTATTCCAGCAAGACCTGAGGCTGAGGCCTCCAATGCAGTCATCACAAGTATGGTTTCAGTTTGCAGCAGGGATGCTTCTGTTTTATTTGATTCGGGGTCCATATTTTTCTATGTGTCATCATATTTTTCTCCTCATTTGGTTATGCCTCGTTATTCTCTAAGTACTCATGTATATGTATCTACACCGGTGGGTGATTCTATTGTGGTAGATCGTGTCTACCATTCGTGTGTAGTGGTTATTGGGGATATTGTGTCACGACCTGAATTTCCCACCGTCGGGACCATTTTGGTGCCTAAAGTTGAACCCACTAGGCAAGCCAACGAGAATGTTCAATTTACTTTATTCCTTTATTATTAGTCGTAAACTGGTGAAATACAACATTAACATAAATAAAAGTATAGTGAAACAAGGTGTATAACTCAATCCAATCTCTTTACGAAATTTCACAAAAAAACCAAATCCCATAATATAAGAGTCACAACTCACAAACTGTCTATGAATAACACATATAAAAGTCTGAATGAAATAAGTACATCTGTTTCTAAGACAACTAGAACAGAATACAAGGGAAATAGGAGGGGACGCCAACAGGACTACCTCGGTGTCTCCACGTGGACTGAAGGCAGTCTTCTAGCTCTAATGTCCGTAGGGTCCTGTACCGGGATCTGCACAACAAATATGTGCTGAGTGTAGCATCAGTACAACCGACTCCATATACTGAGTAAGTGTCGAGCCTAACCTCGGCGAAGTAGCGACGAGGCTAGGACACGACAACCAAAATAATCTGTGCAATTAATAATATTCGGAGGAATAATAATAACAATTAGTAAACGACTAAGTACCAAGGAAAGGGAGAAACATGCTGGGGGAAAGAAGTATCAAATAAAGGAAACAATGAAATAAGACAACAAGTCAATATCGGCATAAACAACAGGAATTAACATCACAGAGAAGACAGTGCACGGCATCACCCTTCGTGCTTTTACTCTTATCCTCACCAAATAATAAATGCAAGTGCACGACATCACCCTTCGTGCTTTTACTCTCATCCTCACAATAATCAATAAAAACGGCACGGCATCGCCCTTCGTGCTTTTAATATCATAATATGGCACGACATCACCCTTCGTGCTTTTACACTCTCATACCCACAATAATCAATACACGACATCACCCTTCGTGCTTTACACTCTTCCTCACAATAATCAATACACGACATCACTCTTCATGCTTTACACTCTTCCTTACCCAAACAATATCAATAACAGAAGTTTGGCAAGGAAAAATCAACAATATGAACCATAATAATAAATCATAACATCCCGGCAAGGGAACAACAGTTGAAATATCACCATCCCGGCAAGGGACACAGCTATAACCAATCTCAATCAAGTACATATCTTCACATAAAATTTCTCAACCGAAACCAATACTCAACAATATACATTACCAAGAATTTCCACCAAAATGAACAACCACAAAGTAAACCTCAAGCTATAACATAGTGAATATCAATGAAAACCACATAATTCATAATATCCGAGTCAGGCATGCTTGACACCAACGTATAGGTACTCGTCACCTCACCTATACGTTGAACATGGTATTAACACATAACAAATAAGACTCAACACCTATTCTCTCAAGCTAAGGTTAGGACAAACACTTACCTCGACTTCCACGACAAAAATCAAGCCTCAATCACCGCTTTCCCTTTTGAATTTGACTCCAAATCAATTGTATCTAGACATAATTGACTTAATAACATCAATAAACACTAAATAATTCAATTCCAATTCTTAAATATAGGTTTTCTAGCATTCTTTCAGAAAAGTCAAAAATCGACACCGGGCCCCCTTGGTCAAAACACGAGGTTCAGACCAAAATCTGATCACCCATTCACCCACGAACCCAAATATGTAATTAGTTCCGGAATCCGACCTCAAAAAAGAGGTCTAAATTCCAATTATTCAAAAAATCATAACTCTACCCAAATCCCTAATTTTCTACCCTTAAGAACATGGTTTACGCCTAGAAATCAAATGGGTGTTAATGGAATTTGAATAAAACAAGTCTAAGAATACATACATATGATTTTGTGGTGAAGTTCCCTTTCAAAAATCGCCAAATTTTGAGTTTAGGTGAAGAAGTTATGAAGTTTTAAAAAAAATCCCGTAATGTTATTGTTTTTAAAAGACGGGGCAAAATTAATACTATGAGTTAGCGACATATAATGTGCATTCGCATAGGTATCCCTTACCCTACCCTTCACATTCGCATTACCATGGGTGCGTTCGCAAATGAATTAAAACTACCAAGCCCCCAAACCCCTAAATTATGCAGTGCGTTCACAAGAGGCATATGTGTTCGCATAGGTCAGCCTTCACCAACATATGCGTTCGCGGAAGGATCCCTGCTTTCGCATAGAGTTAACCAACCCCCTCCCAGTCCTGTGTTGTGCGATCGCATGGCTTTCCATGCGTTCGCATAGTACAAAAGTTCAGACACCAGCAAACAGTCCCAACACAAGATTTTCTAGGTTTAAATCACCTCCACGCCTATCCGAAACTCACCCGAGCAGTCGGGGCTCCAAACCAAACATGCACACGACCTAAAAACATCCTACGGACTTACTCGTGTGATAAAATCACAAAAATAACACTTTAAACAACAAATTTAGCCTTAAAATAAAGGAAAATCTCCAAAACTTCCAAAGTATCAAATTTCACAATTATGGGTCTGAATCATGTCAAACGACTTCCGTTTCTTACAAAATTGTACAGACATATCATGAATACCATATTGAACCTGTACCAGGCTCCGGAATCAAAATACGGGCCCGATACCATAAATTTCAAATATAATAAATTTCTAAAATCTCTTATATTTTCCAGAAAAACATTTTCTTTCAAAATTCATTTCTCGGGCTTGGGACATCGGAATTCGATTTCGGGCATACGCACAAGTTCCATATTTTCCTACGGACCCTCCGGGACCTTCAAATCATGGGTATGGGTCCGTTTACCCAAAATGTTGACCGAAGTCAACTTAAATCAAAATTTTAAGGCAAAAACTAGCAGTTTCTCAGTTTTTCACATAAAGTCTTCCCGGCTATACGCTCGGGTTGCACACGCAAATTGAGGTGAGATAAAAGAAGGTTTGCAAGGCCTCGAAATACCATTTTGACATAAAAAGAAGGGATGACCCTTTTGGGTCATCACATCTTGAGACTAGTGTAGATCTTCTACTCCTTGGTATGGTTGATTTCGACATCATTCTGGGGATGGATTGGTTGTCGCCTTATCACGCTATTCTGAACTGTCATGCCAAGACCGTGACATTAGCATTTCAAGGGTTGCCTTGAATGGAGTGGAGAGGGACTCCTGGTGATTCTCCCAGCAGGGTTATCTCATATATGAAGGCTCGGCGCATGGTCGAGAAGGGATGTTTGGCCTATTTGGCATATGTTTGTGATTCCAGTGCCGAGGTTCCTTCTATGGAGTCTGTGCCCATTGTTTGTGAGTTTCCAGAGGTGTTTCCTGCAGACCTGTCGGGTATGCCACTCGACAGGGATATTGACTTTTGCATTGAGTTTGCTCTAGGCACCCAACCCATTTCGATTCCGCCATATCGTATGGCCCCGCCAGGGTTGAAGGAGTTGAAATAACAGTTGCAGGATTTGCTTAATAAAGGATTTATTAGGCCTAGTGTCTCGCCTTGGGGTGCACCGGTGTTGTTTGTTAAGAAGAAGGATGGATCAATGAGAATGTGCATAGATTATCGGCAATTAAACAAGGTTACCATAAAGAATAAGTATCCATTCTCGAGGATTGATGATTTGTTTGATCAACTTCCGGGTGTCAAGGTATTTTCGAAGATTGATTTGAGATCTGGCTACCCTCAGTTGAGGATTAGGGCATCTAATGTCCCGAAGACAGCTTTTCGCGCTCAGTACGGGCATTATGAGTTCTTAGTGATGTCATTCGGGTTGACCAATGCCCCTGCTGCTTTTATGGATTTAATGAATCGAGTGGTCAGGACTTATTTGGATTCGTTCGTTATTGTATTCATTGATGACATTCTGATTTATTCCCGCAGCCGGGAGGAGCACGAGCAGCACCTTCGAGTCATTCTCCAAACTCTGAAGGATAGTCAGTTGTATGCTACATTTTCGACGTGTGAGTTATGGTTGAGTTCAGTTGCATTTTTGGGTCATGTTATATCAGCATAGGGTATTCAGGTGGATCTCAAGAAGATTTCAGTAGTTAAGGATTGTCCTAGACCCACATCAGCTACCAAGATTCGGAGTTTCTTGGGCTTAGCAGGTTACTATCGTCGGTTTGTGGAGGGCTTTTCATCTATTGCAGCCTCGATGACCAGGTTGACTCACAAGGGTGCCCAGTTCAGGTGGTTAGATGAGTGTGAGGCGAGCTTTCAGAAGATCAAGACAGCCTTGACCACGACACCAGTGCTGGTTTTGCCCACAGGTTTAGGGCCAAATACTGTGTATTGTGATGCTTCTCCGGTTTGACTTGCCGCAGTGTTGATGCAAGATTGCAAGGTTATAGCATATGCTTCACGTCAGTTGAAGGTCCACGAGAAGAATTATCCAGTTCATGATTTGGAGTTAGCAGCCATTGTCCACGCGCTGAAGATTTGAAGGCATTATTTGTATGGCGTGTCATGTGAGGTGTTCACTGATTACAAGAGTTTGAAAAATTTGTTCAAGCAGAAAGAGTTGAATTTGAGGCAGAGAAGATGTTTGGAGTTGTTGAAAGACTATGACATCACCATCTTATATCATCTGGGGAAGGCCAATGTAGTGGTCGATGCTTTGAGTAGGAAGTGAGCTAGTATGAGTAGCCTTGCTTATATTCCGGTCGGGGAGAGACCGCTTGCTTTGGATGTTCAGGATTTAGCCAATCAGTTCATGAGATTGGATGTTTCAGAGCCCGGCCGTGTTCTAGCTTATACAGTTTCTCATTCCTCATTATTTGATCGTATTCAAGATCAGCAGAATGATGATCCTCATCTGTGTGTCCTTAGGGATACGGTGCGGCACGGTAGTGCCAAGCAGGTTGCAGTTGGTGATGATGGACTTTTACGGATGCAGGGTCGTATTTGTGGTCCCAATGTGGATGGACTTCGTGAGTTGATATTAGAGGAGGCCCATAGTTCTCAGTATTCCATTCATCCGGGCCCCGCAAAGATGTATTAGGATTTGCGGTAGCATTATTGATGGAGGAGGATGAATAAGGATATTGTGGCATATATAGCTCGGTGCTTGAATTGTCAGTAGGTAAAGTACGAGCATCAGATACCTGGTGGAGTGATGCAGTAGATTGAGATTCCTGAGTGGAAGCGGGAGCGTATCACCATAAATTTCGTAGTTGGACTCCCACGAACTCAGAGGATGTTCGATGTAGTATGGGTAATTGTGGATAGGCTGACCAAGTAAGTGCATTCAATTCTGGTTGCAGCTTCGTATTCTTAGGAGAGATTACCAAAGATCTACACTAATGAGATTGTTCGTCTTCATGGCATGCCCGTGTCCATTATTTCTGATTGAGGTCCACAGTTTACCTCGCATTTCTGGAGGGAAGTTCAGCGTGAGTTGGGCACGCGGGTTGAGTTGACCACAACGTTTTATCGTCAGACGGACGGGCAGTCCGAACGTACTATTCAGATTTTGGAGCACATGCTGCGAGCCTATGTCATTGACTTTGGAGGTTCTTGGTTTCAGTTCTTGCCTTTAGCTGAGTTTGCTAACAACAACAGCTATCAGTCGAGCATTCAGATGGCTCCCTATGAGGCATTATATGGTAGGCAGTGTCGGTCGCTGGTTGGGTGGTTCGAGCCGGGAGAGGCTAGGTTGCTGGGTATGGAGTTAGTGTAGGATGCCTTGGATAAGGCAAAGATCATTCAGGATAGACTTCGTACAGCTCAGTCCAGGCAGAAGAGTTATGCCGATCCCAGAGTTCGTGACTTGGCATTCATGGTCAGAGAGCGGGTGTTGCTTCGGGTGTCGCCCATGAAGAGCGTGATGAGATTCAGAAAGAAGGGCAAGCTAAGCCCTAGGTACATTGTTCCGTTTGAGATCCTTGATAGAGTGGGAGAGGTGGCTTACAGACTTGGGTTGCCACCGAATTTGTCATCTGTGCATCCGGTGTTTCATGTATCTATGCTCCGGAAGTATCACGGCGATCCATCCCATGTGTTAGACTTCAGCAGTGTCCAGTTGGAGAAGGATTTGACCTATGAGGAGGAGCCGGTAGACATATTAGACCGATAGTTTTGTCAGCTGAGATCTAAGAGTTATCCTTCGGTTCGTGTTCAGTGTGAGAGGTTAGCCTGCTGAGGCAGCTACCTAGGAGTCCGAGTCCGATATGCAGAACCGATATCTCCATCTTTTCCCCGATTCAGGTAATTTTCTATGTCCGTTCGAGGACGAACATTTGTTTTAGAGGTGGAGAATGTGATTACCCAAAGGTTTATCCCTTGTTTTATAAGTCAAAACGGTGTTCCGTGGCCTTGAAAACCTCCTTTTATCTCACCTTGTTTTGCATGCGCAGCCCGGGGTATAGCCAGGAAGCTTTTATATGAAAAGCCTTTAAATTTGAATTTAAGTTGATTTCAGTCAACATTTTGGGTAAACGGACCCGGACTCGTGATTTGATGATTCCGGAGGGTCCATAGGAAAATATGGGACTTGGGCGTATGCCCGGAATGGAATTCTGAGGTCCCAAGCCCGAGAAATGATTTTTTGAAAGAAATTGTTTTTTTGAAAATATAAGAGTTTTTGGAAATTTGGTTATATTTGAAATTTATGGTATCGGGCCCGTATTTTGGTTTTGGAGCCCGGTACAGGTTCAATATGATATTTAAGTTGTGTCTGTAAAATTTAGTACGAAACGAAGATCGTTTGACATGATTCAGACACGTAGTTGTGAAATTTGAAACTTTGAAAGTTTTGAGACTTTTCTTCGATTCCTATGTTAAATTCGTTGTTTAAGATGTTATATTGGCATTTTGAGCGCACGAGTAAGTCCGTAGGATATTTTTAGGCTGGTGTGCATGTTTTGTTCGGAGCCTAGAGGGCTCGGGTGAGTTTCGGGTAGGTTTCGGGGTGTTTAGACTTAGGAAAACACTGCCGGTGCACCAGTTCTGGTGTGCCCCCACTTGCGAGCGTAAGGCCGCAGGTACAAGCAGAAGTCCCGCAGATGCGACCAATCCGCAGGTGCGGTCCTTGTCTACTCAGGCCCGCATCCGCAGATGCGTATGACTTTTCGCAGGTGCGGCACCCAGTGGGCATGTCCATTTCTGCAAGTGCGATCAATTTTCCGCACCTGCGAGAGTGCAGGTGCGACTAAAGCACCGTAGGTGCGAGGGTCAGGCTGTGAAGTTTTAAAAACAGAAGCAAAAACGGGATTTCTTCAAAACTTCATAACGTTTTCTCTAAGCTCGAACTTGGGAGATTTTTGAAGAGGGATTTCACCACATAACCATAGGTATGTGCTCTTAGACTTGTTTTCTTAAATTTCCATTAACACCAATTAGATTTCTAGGCCTAAATCATGTTCTTAAGGGTAGAAAATTGGGAATTTGGGTAGAGTTAGGGCTTTTTGAATAATTGGAATTTATACCTCGTTTTGGGGTCGGATTCCGAAACTAATTATATATTCGGGCTCGTGGGTTAATAGGTGATCGCGTTTTGGTCCGAACCTCGTGTTTTGACCAAGGGGGCCCGGGGTCGATTTTTGAATTTTTGGGAAGAATGATAGCAAACCTATAATTAAGCAGTGGGGTTGAATTATTTAGCATGTATTGATATTATTAAGCTGATTATGTATAGATACAATTGAATTGGATGTGAATTCGAAAGGGAAAGCGGTAATTGAGGCTTGAGTTTGGTCGTGGAATTTGAGGTAAGTGTTTGGCCTAACCTTAGCTTGACGGATTAGGTATTGTGGCCTCTTTGCTATGTGTTAATATCATTTCAACGTATAGGTGAGGTGACGAGTACCTATACGTTGGTGTCAAGCATGCCTGTGAGTCAAATATTGTGAATTATGTGGTTTTTCATTGATTATTACTTGAGTTTCACTTTGTGGTTTTTCGTATTAGTGGAAAATTCTTGATGTTGATTAGTGTTGAGTATTGGTATCAGTTGAGAAATTCTATGTGAAGTTATGTACTATGTGAGATTGGTTATAGCTGTGTCCTTTGCCGGGATGGTATTGATTTTATTGTGGTTCTCTTGCGGGGACGTTATGATTTTATTATTGTTGTTCCTATTGTGAAATTTCCTTGCTGGATTGTTGTTTGTGATATGGTTTGGGTGAGGAAGAGTGTAAGGCACGAAGGGTGATGTCGTGTATGTTATTGTGAAAAAGTGTGGAAGAACGAAGGGTGATGTCTTGCCATATTATGATATTAAAAGCACGAAGGGTGATGCCGTTCCACATTATGATATTAAAAGCACGAAGGGTGATGCCGCGTCGTTTCTATTGATTTATTGTGAAGATGAGTGTAAAAGCACGAAGGGTGATGTCGTGCATTTGCATGTACTGTTTGGTGAGGATGAGAAGTAAAAGCATGAAGGGTGATGTCGTGCACTATATTCATTTGTGTTACTATTTTCTGTTGTTAAGGTTGATATTCGAATTGTTGTCTTATTATGTTATTTCCAGTATTTGATATTTTCCCCTCAACGTGTTCCCCTTTTTCTTTGTACTTAGTTGTTCAATTATTATTGTTATTATTTCTTCCGTATATTATTAAACTGCACATGTTGTTTTGGTTTTCGTGTCCTATCCTCGTCACTACTTCGCCGAGGTTAGACTCGACACTTACTCAATACATAGGGTCGGTTGTACAGATGCTGCACTCTGCACATTTTTGTTGTGCAGATCCCAGTACATGACCCTACGGACCCTAGATCTAGGAGGCTTCCTTCAGTCCACTTGGAGATTCTGAGGTAGTCCTGCAGACGTCCGCAGGCCTTGGCGTCCCCTCCTACATCCTTTATATTCTGTTCTTCTTATTTCGAGACAAATGTATTTATTTTGTTCAGACCTTTATATGTATTATTCATAGAAAGTCTGTGAAGTTGTGACACCAAAATTCTGGGTTTGGTATTGTGAATTTCGTAACAGCATTTATTTAAGTTTTTAGACTTGTTGTATTTCGTATTTTCTTTATTGTTAATCATGTATATCACTTGGAACTGCAAATAATAGAAGAATAAGGTGAAGTAAACATTAACGTTGGCTGGCCTATTGGGTTCAACGTTAGGCGCCATCACGGTCCCGACGGTGGGAAATTCAGGTCGTGACAGTAAGCATATTCTCTACTAAATTTCCACGTTCTCTGTTAATTATGTGTATATATACGGGTACCCGCGTCGCATGTATGATTCGTGAGAGGGGTAGCCCTATAATTTTGTTGATCGCGTCACTTGTTCGATTTGTGAGCAGAGTAATATATGCATCTATGGTTCGAGCCGTTCGACCCTTCGGCAGTGCACATTTAGTTTTACGTCATATCAGTCGTATGTTCAGGACATGTTATGTGCTTGTTATCTGCTTGGTGTTCTGTGATTATTTATCTGTTGAATATCATGAAGAAAATGATACTTAGGTAATCCGTACGATAGAGGACTTGACGCTTAAAGGTACTTGTAAAAGATATTTGATGTTCCTCTCTCTGTGATTATTCATAATTGCCATTCTGCTTAGTCTTATATTTAAAACATATTATTTTGACGCTACTGAGTATAACGTCGACCTCTCATCACTACTTCTTCGAGATTGGACGGGATACTTACTGGGTACATATTATTTAAGTACTCATGCTACGCTATGTACTTAATTGTACATTGATATTTTATACGTCAATACCACACAAGAGGAGGGTGATTTGTGTGATGTCCAATTTTTGAGTGCAGTCTCTATAGAAGAACCTGGTTCTTGTTGGTGTTCCAACTTCTACTGTTTGCGGAAAAGTAATTGTAGAAAAGTAAAGAAGACAGAGATTTTTATGTGGAAAATACCTGGCTCAAAAGGTGAAAAAACCACGACCTACTTCCCAGTAGGATTTTCCCAAACTCTTCAGTACAACTCTGAGCCAAACAACATTTATAAACTAAACTCTTTTGTAAACCTAAGTATTAACTCTAACCCTTTGTGGAAAACTAGCCTCTAGCTAATTCCGACAAACTTCAAGTTAACTCTAACTTGAACAATGTGTACCTATTACAATTACTTCTAGATAAAGCTGAAAGATATAATATGAAATCACCTACTACAACCAACTAGACTCAAAAAGACAACAGATGGAACTGGTTCTTCTAGCTGGTTTGAGTAGCTTTTGTGTAGCACAAGGATTTTGCTTTCAGTTGTTGTTTCACTTCTGTCTTTGTGCGATCAAAATCTTCAGCAGGAATGCTTCAACATTTTATAGCGCCAGTAGTTGAGATGTTGTTGCTTAGTTCTAGTGCAACTCTTTCTTGGTGAAAGAGTTTGTGTTCATCTCAACTTCCTCGATTGTTTCTGTCCTTGCTGAATTCGAACTCTATCTTCTTATCACTTTGCAACCTTTTCGCTTTAGGAGACAACCTCTTAGTTCACAGATAATTCACAGATCATGTTTATCTCCTATGCATGAACGCTTCTTGTGCCAATGGGTTTGTTTGCTCTGATGGACCTGGTTCAACTGGGTAGGCATTTGTCAATCTTCAAAACCATGCAGTTAATTGGTACAACAAATTCCCCCTTTTTGATGATGACAAACTCTGTGCTTAACCCTGTACAAACTTCAATCCAACATAGACACTTTGTAAAGTTGTTTTTAAAGCATTTATCATAGAGAGACCAGGTGCATTAGGTTATTAAATATCAAAAAAATCTTTTGAAACACATATCTTCCCCCTTTTGGCATCATCGAAAAGTTGCAAAACGATAAACTTACCAGAGTTATTAATAATTACTCATGGCCATTGAGGCAACTGCAGGTGCAAAGCATGATTAATCATCAAAAGAAACCAATCAAATGTAAGCTATTTAAAAAATTGAGACAGAATCAATAACTAAAGAGAAAATTCATTGATTAGATCATAGATCAAGCACCATACACAAAAGGAATTAAAATTGTCGCAATCATGAGCAGAACAACAAAAAACATAACAAGATAAAATACCAAACTGGGCATTGAAGGGGTTTTGGTGGCACTGGACTCCTAAGGCTGGGAAGGGGCAGATGAGGTTGTGGTCTTGGCTTGAAGAAGGGAGAGCATTTGTTTAAGAACACCCTCATTCTTCTCCTTCTCTTTGGTTAATTCAGTTCTGAGAGCATCCCGCTCAGTTTCAACCTCAATAAGGCGAGATTTCAATTGAAGGATCTCCGCATCCTTTATCTCACCTTCCTGCACAAGTGACCTGACCTTACTATTAACAGGTTGTTTCCTGGATGAACCAGGTTCACCTCAGGAATATTAACAATATAATCACATGTCAGCAGCGTATTCTTCCCAAAGAAGTCCTTAGCAGTAGCCATTTAAGCTTTCTTCACTGGAACCTTGAAGTGGGCAAGCACAACAATCAAAATAAATCCATATGGTATACCATGTGCCTTGGATCCATTCACAACTCTGTACAAGAGCTGGATGATGAACGCGGGCCAATTGATCTGCTTACCCCTGTACAAGAATTCCATAAGTGTGAGGTCCATGTAGCTGGTAATGTGCCTTCGCTCTTGTCTTGGCAGCAGAAACTTGATCACAAACTCAAAGAATAGTTTGTGCTGAGGTCGCATCTCGCTCTTGAATACTGCCCTGGGCTCAGGTTCTTGTTCATTCTCACAGAAAAACCCGGTGATGTTGAGAGCTGAGGCCAAACCATCCAGATTAGGCCATCTTTTCCTTGTATAATCATCATAACCCTCAGCAGGGATATTCAGTATCTCCCCCAACTCCTTTGCATCAAACGAGATTTCAACTGTTTGAACCCTGGTAGATACTCTGCCATCCTTGACAACTGCGTTGGCTATAAATTCAACCAACTCATTCCTAGCCAGCCTTCCTTCCAGGTGAAGAACCATGTCCTTCCACCCTTGCACATCTAGGGTATCCATCACGAAAATCATCATTGATTCCTCAAGGTCTCTAACCAGCTTTCCTTTCAAGATAGTACGCTTGCCAAGCATGTTGAGTTTATCGGTCTCTTCACCAGAATCTTCCTCTTCTCCTCCACTCCATTCCTCATCATCAACAATCTTAACTTTCTTTGGCTCAGACCTGGTCCTCTTTGCAATGGTTGAGGGTGTGGCAGACACAGATGCTGACTTCTTGGAAGAAGCCTTAGCTTTCTTGGGTTTAGGTGTCTCAACCACAGCTGAAGCAGGCTGCTCCTTATAATGAACCAGGTCCATCGCATCATCATCAACATGAACTGCCTCAATAGGCTCTTCAACTTTTGCCTTTCCCTTGGCAGCCTTCTTCTTTTTGCTCTCTCTCAGAGCTTTTTCCAAGTCTTCTTCTCTTTTCCTAACAGCACTTCTAGTAGCACGAATCTTTGGGACAGGAGCATCAGCAGATAATGAATCTTTCCTCTTCTTCGGTGGAACTGGGGTATTAGCCTTTTGGACTTTGGAGTTCTCTTATTTTTGGGATTATAGGACTCCCCCAACTTGCTCAGCATCTCAGCCAACGTTTCCTCAATAGATGAATCAAGTTCTCTCCAGACCTGTTGCTGCTTCCCCAGAAATGCTTTCCCCTAAAGATGTGACTCCTTCCTTATCAATCACAGGAGCGGGAACACAAATAGCCATAGTGGCACCGTCCTCACCAGATCCCCTTACTGAGATCCCTTCTCCCTCTCTCTCAAGGTTTACATTTTTACCAAGTTTTCTCCGCCTATCCGGTACCTCTACATCCATAATTGACCCAACCAAAAAAAAATTGTTTTCAGCCATATTTGTTGCAGACCCATTTTCAAGATTCCCTGTTCAGTGTCAGATGAACCTGGTGTTTCATCCTCATTAGCGGATTTGAAGGATTCACCGGAGGATTCAGAATCTTGGACCTTGCTATCATGAAGTATTTCTTCTAAGAATTTTGCACGAGAACCAGAAGCAACTGACTTTCTGGCCAAAACTTTCACTCTACATGCTCTGGGGGCTAAAGTAGGGTTAGGTGTAGGTTTAGGAGTAGGTTCAAGAACTGGAAGGTTTTGGGGGGTTGAAGATCTGGCTGGAGAATGTGAACTGTATACTGATGGAGAATTAGAACTAGAATTATCGTCCCAATAATCAGGGTTGGTGGAGGAAGATGAAGCAGGGGGTGGTGAAGACATTTTTCTGAAGAATTTAGAAGAGAAGAAAGTTGATCTGTTTTTGTTTGAGAGGAATGAAGGCCTAGGTTTGACGGTTATGCTTTTTGAAGAGGATAGGTAATGATGTCCTTTTAAAGATGTGGTCATTAATTGTACAACGGCAAATTTATTAGTCAAGTAGGAGTCTAATCGATGTATGAGTGTCATTGATTAGACGATTAGAAATCCCTAAATCTAGGCTAATTAAGATATGATGGGACTTCTTGAAACTGGTTCATTTTAGGATAAGTACAGAGAATTTGAAATGAACCAAATGTAGATAGAGTCCTGCTCACGTGTGACTATAATTATTTTAATAAGTGCATGGAGAGGAGCACGTACCTTGTCAGTCAGATCAACCAGCAGCGACGAATCAGGTTCATCGTGTTAAAGTCTTTAATTTTCCTCAATTTACAAAGATAGAAAAATATCATTAGCAACCAGGGAATCATATTAATACATGGAAAGAAAGTATGGTAGTAAAGTCATGATACTGAGCAATGATTAGTCTGGTTAATTATCTATTTTAGTGTTTCTACCCAAAAAAAAATATATTTTTTTCATTTTTGTTTTTCAATTAGGTCATCTTCATCATCTCTAATTCAAGTCCGTTTCTCTCAAAATGCTCCCTACTCTGTGCTTTAGTAAAGATATCTGCAATTTGTTTGTTAGTAGGACAAAATTTGATTGAGATCATTCCTTTTTCATAGTTATCCCTTAGGAAATGGTGTCTAACATCTATGTGCTTAGTTCTTTTATGATGAACCGGGTTCTTCGTCATACTAATTGCACTAGTGTTGTCACAGAAAATAGGAATGCATCCAACCTCTATACTAAAGTCCATGAGCTGTTGCTTGGTCCATAGCAAATGAGCACAGCATGAGGCTGCAACCACATATTCAACCTCAGCAGTAGACAAGGCTACTGAATTTTGTTTCTTGGTGGCCCAAGACACAAGGCAAGAACCCAAAAAGTGAGCCATGCCTGAAGTACTTTTCCTGTCAACCAGGAAACCTGCATAATCTGCATCAGCATATCCTACAAGGTCAAAATTACTACCTTTAGGATACCAAAGGCATAAATCAGTAGTGCATTTCAAATATCTCAGAATTCTCTTCACTGCAGTTAGATGGGACTCCTTTGGATTTTCCTGAAACCTAGCACACAGTCCTACACTAAACACAATATCAGGTCTGGTGGAAGTGAGATATAATAAAGACCCAATCATCCCTCTGTATAGCTTCTGATCAACGGATGAACCAGGTTCATCCACATCTAATTTTGTAGTTGTGGCTATGGGGGTGTCAATTTCTTTTGAATCTTCCATTTTAAATCTTTTGAGCAATTCCTTCACATATTTTTGTTGATGGATCATCGTTCCACTTGAGTTTTGCTTGATTTGCAAGCCTAAAAAGAGGTTTAGCTCACCAATCATACTCATCTCAAACTCACTCCCCATAGATTTAGCAAATTCCTTACTCAATTTTTCAAAGGTCGCCCCAAATATGATATCATCCACATATATTTGCATAACCAGGAGATCCTTACCTTTTTCCTTTAAGAACAAGGTACTGTCAATTTTACCTCATTTGTATCCATGTTCTAACAGGAATTTTGATAGCCGCTTATACCATGCTCTTGGTGCTTGTTTGAGTCCATACAAGGCCTTGTCAAGTTTGTATACATGGTCAGGTGACTCATTTCTTTCAAAACCCGGAGGCTGTTTAACAAATACTTCCTCCTTTAGATATCCATTGAAGAAAGCACTCTTTACATCCATCCGATGGAGAGTGAATTCCATGTGTGCAGCAAATGCTATAAGAAGTCTGATTGCCTCCAATCTTGCAACAGGAGAAAAGGTCTCATCATATTCAATTCCTCTTCTTGACTATATACTTGGACAACCAGTCTGGCCTTGTTTCTTGTAACAGTTCCATCCTCATCGAGTTTTTTCTTGAAGACCCACTTTGTGCCAATCACTGATCTGTCTAATAGTCTGGGTACCAACTGCCATACTTGAATTCTTTCAAATTGATTCAGCTCTTCTTGCATGGCATTTACCCAGTTAGCATCCTTTAAGGCTTCAACAATGTTCTTTGGTTCGATCAAGGATAGAAAAGCATCAAACGCACACAGATATTTCAAAGAGGATCTTGTTTGATTCTGGATGTCAAATATGTTATGATGTTCTCAAGAGGTTGAGAACTCTGATATCTCTGTGGTTTGAGCACCAATTTTTCACTCCTACATGATCCCATGGTTTCTTGTTGTTGGGTAACAAGATCAGGGCCAAGGTCCATAGTAATTTGATGTTGAATTCCCCCTGTCATGTTGCTTGGGGTAGTTGGACCTGGTCCATCACCTGTTCCATCTTCCATATTTGCTTCAATTTGTTCACTGCTTCTGACCAGTCCAAGCTCCTCATCTTCTGGTTCCTGTCTCTCAGAAAGAGTTTTAGTTTCATCAAAAACAACATGCACACTCTCCTCTACACACATAGTTCTTTTATTATGTACTTTATATTCTTTTCTATGCGATGAATATCCCAAGAATACTCCCCCATCACTTCTGGGATCAAATTTACTTAGGGAATCTTTGCCATTGTTGTGCACAAAGCACTTGCATCCGAAAGCCCTAAGGTGGGATATGTTGGGCTTTCTCCCTTTAAGTAATTCATAAGGAGTTTTCTCTACCAGTGTCCTGGTCATGCATCTATTTATTATGTAGCATGTAGTGTTTATTGCTTCTGCCCAGAAGCTGTGGGGTAGTTTTCTAGAAAGAAGCATGGTTCTAGCCATGTCTTCAAGAGATATGTTCTTTCTTTCAACAACCCCATTTTGCTGTGGGGTTCTAGGGGCAGAAACGTTGTGATTAATACCATGTTCATCACAAACCTCAGCAAACTTTGCATTCTCAAATTCAATACCATGATCAGATCTTATTGATGCAAGTTGATTTCCTAACTGTTTTTGAGTTTTTCTAACAAATGAAGTGAACATATCAAATGCTTCATCTTTAGATGTCAGAAATAAGGTCCAAGTGAACCTTGAGTAATCATCAACTAGCACCATTACATATTTCTTACCACCTCTGCTCAGAGTTCTCATAGGACCACATAAGTCCATATGAACCAGTTACAACGTCTTGGTGGTACTGACCATTTTCTTGCTTTTGAATGAGGATCTGACATGCTTCCCCCTTGCACATGCCTCACAAACTTTGTCTTCCTTGAACTTAATGTTAGGAAGCCCTACCACTAAGTCCTTAGAGACTAATTTATTAAGCGGACTCAGACTCGCGTGACCAAATCTTTTGTGCCAAAGGAGTGGATCACTGTCCATCACACTTAAGCAAGTGAGTTCATTTTCAGACAGTGTGGACAGGTCTATTACATAGATGTTATTCATTCTTTTTCCCAGCAAAAAAATCTTATCAGTAAGCAAGTTAATCAAAAAATATTTTGTGGAAGTGAAAGCAACCAGGTTACCTCTGTCACACAATTGTGACACACTAATCATGCTACATTTCAAGCCATCTATCAAGTACACATGTTCAATGGAACGTGTGTCACCCTTACCTACCTTACCAACCCCAATAATTTCCCATTTCTTTCCATTACCAAAGGAGACATTTCCTCTTTGAGGTTTTGAAGTGAAAGGAATTATTCCTTGTTCCCTGTCATATATTTTGAGCAGCCACTATCCAAGTACCAAATTTGGCTGCTTCCTCTCACTTGAACCTACAAAAAGAAATCAGGTGTTAGTGTTAAGAACCCAAACTAGTTTGGATCCTTTTCTTTGAGACAAAGTATGAATTAAGCTTTTTCTGGCCCAATTTGGTAACTAGTTTTTCTTTTTAACAAAACTCTCATTTTCTCGACTGGCCTGCTCTTTTGCAGTACACTCAATTTTGTAATGACCAGTCTTACCACAATGGGTGCAAATTTTATTTTCAGGGAGAGTGAGATACTTGCTTTGGGATCCCACTTGGGAAATTGAGTCCCAAATCCAAGTCCTCTCCGGTTCCTACTATGGTTTTCTTGAAGCCATGTCAAGGCATCAGAGGATTTATTCCATTTACAAGTTCGATCTAACTCATGTTTGACTTAACCAAGTTCTTCTTTAAGTGTCCTTATTTGTTCGTCCTTGGTATACATCTTATCGTTTAGTTTTCCCATATTTTCTTCTAACATGGTATGAGAATGATCAACAATCATTTTACTGGATCCTAGCTTTAACTTTAAATTTTTAGATTTTTGCTCTAGAATCTCAGTTTCAAGTGGATGAACCTGGTTCGTCAAGACAGTGTTTTTCTTTTCAAATTCACTTACTCTGATTTCCAGGTTCATGCATTTTGCTTTTAGCATTGCACATTCTTTAGAGAGTTTTTCTTTCTCTTTGGTTGTTTCTTCAGAATCATCCATGAAATCCAGTAGCAACTCATAGAGTTTCTCTTTAGATAGGAACTTTATTTTGTTTTTGAGATGGGAGATACTTACCTCTGGTTCTACATATGATTCCTCATAAGATTCTCCAATTGCCATGAGCGCCTGTTCTTCATTCTCACCATCTTCTAATTCTTCATCTGAACTTTCACCCCAAGCAGCAACCATAGCTTTTGTTGTGGTTTTCTTAAGTTGGACCAGTTCTTTCTTTCGGTTCCTTATTTCAAATCTCTCCTTTTTCCATTCCACTTACCACTGAGGACAGTTCTTAATATGGTGGTCAGTCTTTCCACACTTGTAGCATCCATCGTTGGTTGGCCTTCCTGGAGCTTTTGCTTTGTTTTAGTTTACACCTCTAGAGATGCCATTCTTCCTTATGAGAAAGTTTTTGAATTCTTTGGTAATCATGGCCATCTCATCTTCTTCTAGATCTGCTTCCTCAGTGATTCTCAGTGCTAGACTCCTTTCCTTCTTTGTAGCATCCATTTTCATTATCTTCCTTCTGAGTTCATAGGCAGTAAGGTTTCCAATTAGCTCGTCCAATCTGAGGGTTGCCATATTTTTGGATCCTTGGATAGCAGTGATTTTACTTTCCTAGAAAATTGGTAAGACCCTTGTCAGGATCTTCTCTACCCTGTCCTCTTCAAGAATGACTCTACCAAGAGACTTATGTTCATTTGTCAAAGTTGTGAACCTTGTGTACATCTCTTGGATTTTCTCTCCTTCTTTCATAGTGAAGTTTTCATACTGAGAGTATAGTAGAGTACCTCTTGATCTTTTCACCTGAGGTGTTCCTTCATGGGATACTTTTAAGGTATCCCAGATTTCTTTGGTAGTGGTGCATCTTTGAATCCTACTATACTCGTCTGGACCTAGTCCACAAACTAGCCACTTTTTGGCCTTAACATTCTTCTCCCATTTCTTCAGATCCTCAGCAGTGCAGTCAGCTCTAGTTTTTGGTACATCTACTCCTTCATCAGTCTTCTTCATGGTGGCTAGAGGACCATCAGTGACTATGTCCCAAAGCTCATAGTCTTCTCCAATCAAGCGGTCCTTCATCCTGTTCTTCCACCAAGAGTAATACTGGCCATTAAAGAGTGGTGGCCTTGAAGTTGATTGACCCTCCCAGTTTCCAGGTGGTGCACTCATTTTGATCTTTTCCAAGGTGTTAGCCTTTTCAAGGATAACCTGCTCTGATACCAATTGATGTTTTATACGTCAATACCACACAAGGGGGGGGTGATTTGTGTGGTGTCCAATTTTCGAGTGCAGTCTCTATAGAAGAACCTGGTTCTTCTTGGTGTTCCAACTTCTACTGTTTGCGGAAAAGTAATTGCAGAAAGGTAAAGAACACAAAGATTTTTTTGTGGAAAACACCTGGCTCAAAATGTGAAAAACCACGACCTACTTTCTAGTAGAATTTTCCCAAACTCTTCACTACAACTATGAGCCAAACAACATTTACAAAATAAACTCTTTTGTAAACCTAAGGATTAACTCTAACCTTTTGTGTCAAACTAGCCTCTAGCTAATTGCGATAAACTTCAAGTTAACTCTAACTTGAATAATGTGTACCTATTACAATTGCTTCTAGATAAAGCTGAAAGATACAATATGAAATCCCTACTACAACCAACTAGACTCAAAAAGACAACAGATGGAACTGGTTCTTCAAGGTGGTTTAAGAAGCTCTTGTGTCGCACAAGGATTCTGCTTGCAAAATTGCTTTGGTAATTTTGCTTTCAGTTCTTGTTTCACTTCTGTCTTTGTGTGATCAAAATCTTCAGCAGGAATGCTTCAACATTTTATAGCACCAGTAGTTGAGATGTTGTTGTTTAGTTCTAGTGCAACTCTTCCTTGGTGGAAGAGTTTGTGTTCATCCCAACTTCCTCGATTGTTTCTGTCCTTGATGAATTCGAACTCTATCTTATTATAACTTTGCAACCTTTTCGCTTTAGGAGACAACCTCTTAGTTCACAGATAATTCACAGATCATGTTTATCTCATGTGCATGAACGCTTCTTGTGCCAATGGGTCTGTTTGCCCTGATGGACCTGGTTCAAATGGGTAGGCATTTTTCAATCTTCAAAACCATGCAGTGACTTGGTACAACATACATGTTCTAAGGCAGGGGTATCTGGGTATCCGTCCGGAGCTCGTCCCTAACTTATACCTTGTTTGGACTTCACGGTAGGCTGCTTCTCTTTACGATCTTCAGCAACACTGTGGAGCTCTTCTTTTTGCTATATCTGTCTTTATTTTTCCCAGACAGTAGGATAGACTTTCATCTCTTTTGGTCTTACTCTACTAGATACCTGTAGACTTGTGACACTAGTTCCTGGCACACATGATAGTATACATTATTTTTGGGATGTAAATGTTAAGTTATGACTCTTATGGTTATTTCTGCTTAAGATTGCCTAAGTTACTCGTCTTTACCTAATGTCTTAAATTTAAATCAAATATGTGATGGAAATGTTTTGGTAAATTAAATGAAACTCACTAGCATATTGATGTTGGCTTGTCTGGCTATGGTGTTGGGCGTCGTCGCCACCTGGGTTAGGATTCGGGTCGTGATAGAAATAGCGACCAATGTTGGTCGTTATTTTGGTCAAACGGTCAAAACTTAAAGTACCGACCAAAATAGCGACCAACGTTGGTCGCTATTTCTAAAAACAGACTAAAAAACGGGTTCCCCCCATTTCTCTTATTTTCTTCCCCAAAATTTCCCCAACTCTCTCTCAACACCTTCCCCTCCCCTTCTCTATTTCCCTCACACAAATCCCATTCCCCCACCCCGCGCCATCACTGCCTCGCCGTCGCCGACCACCGTCGCGCCACCAGTGGACTGCCGCTGCCCCTCTCTCTCCTTCTCCACCTAAGAAATCTAGGTTTGAATTATAACCTTGAATCTTTGTTATTTCTAAAAACAATTTCAATTATTTCAATATTGTAGTTTATTGTTTCAATTAGTGTTTCAATTCTTTGAACATTGTATTTTATTGAGGACTAGGGTTTAGGTCTTGTTTTAATTAGTTTTCTTAATTAATTTTATTAACTAATTAGTTTAATTAGTGTTGAATTTAGTTTAGTTAGATTTAAATTATACTTTGTATTGTCTTGATAGTTTAGTTAGAATATAGCAATTAGGATATGAATTGAACTTTTAATTTATGAATTGAACTTTTAATTTATGAAGGGTGATGCCGTGTCATAATACTTGATTTCATTGCATAGTGAGGAAGAGTGTAAAGCACGAAGGGTGATGCCGTGCCATAATTTTATTGATTATAAGCACGAAGGTAAATGTCGTGCCATGATTTTATTGATTATAAGCACGAAGGTAAATGTCATGCCATGATTTTATTAATTATAAGCACGAAGGTAAATGTCGTGCCATGATTCATTGTGCATTGCATTGTCAGGAAGAGAGTAAAAACACGAAGGGTGATGTCGTGCCATGATATTTGATTTCATTGCATTGTGAGGAAGAGAGTAAAAGCACGAAGGGTGATGTCGTGCCATTGTTTCTTTTTCTGACATTTATATTGTTTCGTTGTTGATTATGTTGGATTGTTTCTCTAGATAACTTCTACCTGTCGATGTGACCGTTTTATTTCACTTGCTCCATTTACTGCTCCCGTATCCCCTATTTGCCGGTTTATCTCCTGCCTCGCGTTATTTCCTGTTACCTGCTGTAGATTAGGACAGCTTATTGTTAATGTCAAGTCTAGCCTCGTCATTACTTCGGCCGAGGTTAGGCTTGGCACTTACTCAGTACATGGGGTCGGTTGTACTGATACTACACTACACTTCCTTGTGTTGTGCAGACCCTGCTACCGGACCCCGTGGAGCGTTTTGAGGGAGATACCTTCAGTCCACGTCAGAGCTTCGAGGTATACACTGGCGTTCGTGGATCCCGAGGCTTCTTTCCTTTACCGTTTCATTGTCTTTCTCCTTATTTTCAAGACAGTGTTGTATTTTCATTTCAGACTTGTATTTAGTATTACAGTACCTAGTCCATGAGATTGTGACACCCCCGGTTTTGGGAAGTTTACGTTATTTTATGATTGTATGTTCCTCTTTTCCGCATTCAAGTTTCATTATTTTTATTATCGATGTTGGAAGGATTATTGTCGGGAAAAGTATATTTTTGAGGTACGGTGAAACGGTTCCCCACTGTTACCCCATTGTATAATTGAAATAGTTAAAGTTGAAAGGTTAGAGTTCTATTTCTTATTAAAAGGTTTTAAACTACTATTGTAAGATATACGTTGGCTGGCCTAGCGGGTTCAACGTTAGGCACAGTCACGGCCTAAAGGGTGGGAATTTCGGTCGTGACACTTTTAGTTTATAAATTGAAATTTTAGGATATCAATTGAACCTTTGGGATATGAATTTGACATTTTAGTTTATGAATTGAACTTTTAATTTATAAATTGAAATTTTAGGATATGAATTAAACTTTTTGGATATGAATTGAACTTTTAGTTTATGAATTGAACTTTTAGTTTATAAATTGAACTTTTAGTTTATAAATTAAAATTTTAGGATATGAATTGGACTTTTAGTTTATGAATTGGACTTGTAGTTTATAAATTAAAATTTTAGGATATGAATTAAAATTTTAGGATTTGAAATTAATTAACTAAAAAATGATTAGGATATGAATTAACTAAATTAATTTGTTCTTGTTTTATTTGTATAGATGGAACATTGTACTTGGATGTACAATAGGAATTATCCTAATCAGTGGGGATTGCGGGAGGATTTTTTAGAAGGGGTTGATGACTTTATTAGACATGCAATGTCACTTCCACCATACCAAAGTGAAGGAGTAATTAGGTGTCCTTGTGTTAGGTGCGGCTGTATGAAGTTTGGAAAAGCGGAGGAAGTTAAGCTTCATCTTTATAGAAAGGGGTTTATAGCGAATTACTTTGTGTGGAATAATCATGGAGAGATCGATGGTAGCCGTGGGATATTTCATAACATGGTTGCGGGTGAAAGTAGTAGGTCGGTGGAGAATACAAATCGTGATTCTAGAATTCATGATATGGTTGCGGATGCTTTTGGGATGCACTTAGGGGGTGAGCCCAGTGAAAATGTTGAACAAACTCCTAACGATGACGCAAAATGTTTTTTTGAACAGTTAGAGGAAGCTAGTCGTCCACTACGGGAATGAAATCTGCACTCTGAGCTGTCTGTTGCAATTAGGTTACTAAGTATAAAATCTTATTGGAATATTTATATGAGTGAACTAGTTGACCCTAATATCAACTTACCTGGTGATTTCTATAAGGCAAAGAGATTGGATTCTAAGTTAGGACTTTCGTCAATGAGAATTGATTGTTGTGAAGATGATTGCATGTTATATTATAAAGATGATGCAACTTTAAACAGTTGTAGATTTTGTGAAAAGCCTCATTTCAAGAGGCTTTCCAGAGGGAATATGGTCCCTATCAAGGCGATGCATTTTTACCTCTTATACCTAGGTTAAAGAGGTTATATGCGTCGATGAGTTCTACTCCTCATATGAGATGGCACTTTGAAATTAGAAGACCACCTGGTGTTATGTGCCATCCTACAGATGGAGAAGCTTGGAAGCACTTTGATAGGACATATCCATATTTTTCTAGTGAACCAATGAACATTCGGTTAGGTCTGTGTGCGGATGGCTTCACGCCTTTTTCTGTATCTACGACACCATATTCATGTTGGTCAGTCTTTCTTACACCTTATAATCTACCACTCGAGTTGTGCATGACTAGTCCATATATATTCTTAAATTGTATTATCCTCGGTCCACGTAATCTGAAAAGTTTGATTGATGTATATTTGCAACCTTTGATTGATGAGCTAAAACAATTGTGGTACGATGGTGTTGAAATATATGACATATCAACCAAGCAGAATTTCAATTTGCGTGCTAATTTAATGTGGACTATTAACGATTTTCTTGCGTATGGAATGTTGTCTGGGTGGATTACTGTTGGGAAGCTAGCTTGTCCTTACTGCATGGAAAATAGTAACGCGTTCACTTTGAAACACGGCCGAAAGCAATCGTGGTTTGATTGTCATCGTCAATTCTTGCCTCCTGATCATGAGTTTAGAAGGATGAAAATGCATTAAAAGGGAATAAAATGGAATATGATTATCCACCTCCGATACTTTCAGGTGAGGAAATTTGGGAGAGGGTCCGGAACTTCAGTAAAGTTACTGAAGCTCCACCTTATAGATTCCCCAGATACACTGTTAGTCATAATTGGACGAAACAGATTATATTTTGGGAGTTGCCTTATTGGAAGGATAAGCTTCTCCGTCACAACCTTGATGTCATGCATATTGAGAAGAATTATTTTGACAATTTGTTCAACTCAGTGATGGATGTTAAAGGTAAGACAAAGGATAACCCGAAAGCTAGAATGGACTTACAAGAATATTGCAGGCTTCCTGAATTATACTTGCAGACAGCAAACAATGGTAGGATATTCAAGCCCAAAGCAAGTTACACATTCACTTTGGAGGAAAGACGGCAAATTTGTGATTGGTTTACGAAATTGAAGATGTCAGAGGGTTATGCGTAGAATCTTAGCAAAAAAGTTGATATGGAGGTAGGGAAGTTGATCCATTTGAAAAGTCATGAATGTCATGTTTTCATGGAGACCTTAGTGCCTATTGCATTTTGTGGTTTGCCTGAAAGAATATGGAAACCCATCAAAGATATTAGTTTGTTTTTCAAAGAATTGTGTTCTACCACATTAAGGGAAGAAAACGTACTCTGGATGGATCAGAACATTCGTGTAACTTCTAGTAAGATGGAAAAGATATTTCCATGTGGTTTTTTTGATGTGATGGAACACCTTCTAATCCACCTTGTACACGATGCACGACTTGGAGGGCCTGTTCAATGTAGATGGATGTATCCCTTTGAGAGGTAATATTATAAGTTTGATGTAATTTTCTGTTTTATTTGAATGTTCTTGGCTAACATGAAATTATGCAGGACAATTGGCAAATGCAAACAATTTGTTAAGCAGGGGAATATGATTGAAGGATCTATATGCGAAGCATATCTTGCAAAGGAAACTACTCATTTTTGTTCTTATTAATTTGAGAGTAATGTGTCATGTGCTAGGAATAGGCCCAATAGGCACATGGTCGAATGTGTGAATGATCCATTATATCCGCCTATGTCCATATTCAATCAACCAGGCCGATGTTCTAAGGATGTTAGAAAGAGAAGTTTGAGTGATATGGAGTACAATTCAGCTGCACTTCATGTGTTGCTAAATTGTCCCGAAGTTGTACTGTGATTACATCTCAATGCAACTACAAAAAATATTTCATGTATCACAGTTACTTCGTGAGTCAATTTGGCCATGATGTTGTATATACGAGATTTGATATGTGGTTCAAACAATTTGTAAGTTTATCCTTATAATGTTCTAACACTATGTAGTTAAACAATGTTTGGAAGTTATGCTAACTTATGAATTTTTTTAACAATATGTAGGTAAATGATCCAAATAATGGTGTAAATCAAATTTTGAAAGATATATCTTGGGGACCTAGGCTTCAGGTCACACCAATGTCTAAGTACGTTGTAAATGGTTATAAGTTTCATACAGAGGATTGCTCTAAAAATAAAAATAGCAATAATAGCGGGGTGTGGGTTCAAGGTGGTGACGGCAACCAAGTTGGATATATTCATTATTATGGTGTGCTCAAAGAAATAATAGAACTAGAATATACAGGTGGCCATATAGGAAATTGATACACTTTAGATGCAAGTAGTTTGACCCAAATCCATCAAGAGGTAAAAGAGTGCACAACCAATACAACATAATTGAGGTTAATCATACGAGGAAGTATGATCGCTATGATCCTTTCATAATTACACATAATGTTAGGCAAGTGTATTATGCTCCTTATCCATTGTGGCGGAATAAATCCGATTGGTGGTTTGTAATAAAAACTAAGCATGTAGGTAGGGTGGAAGTCGAGAATATTTTAGATGTTGCATATCAAAACGATATCTCCATTGTTCACCAAATAGTGGACGAACTTTTAGAAAATGATTTGGAACATGTTGAACACATATTGGAAGAAGTTGATATAAATGAAGTAACAATTATAGAAAATGAGGAAGAAGAATCAACTGATGAAGCTCAAACTAGTGAGGAAGAAGAATTCTCGGACGAGGAACAATACGTCGATGAGCTTTAAAAAGTTGTTTTTTTAATAACTCTCGTTTTATAGCTAGTTTAAATCTAAATATGTATTATATTATGAAGATGACATGCAAGGGTTAAGGTAACAATGACCCTACTGGTTCACGGTGTCAAGAAAAGGCTAGGAGGGTAGAAAATAATACTCCATCTTTTCCACCATCTTTAGAGATGCCTATGACTATATCTATGTCTTATCCTCCACCCCATGGCTATTCTGAGTTGCCACAGCATCACAAGTCCTATACCTTCATGCAGACACCGGGTCTTTCATCACAGGGCCATAGGACTATACGTCCGACATACAGTCCAGCTGTCTCACGACCACGTGAATCGCAGCCATCTGCATCGCATGGATCGCATCCATCCATGTCACATCCACATGGATTACATCCATCAATCTCACAGCCACTCAGGTCATAGCCACCCGGGTCACAGCCACTTGGGGTCCATCCATCTATGTCGCAGCCACAGGGATCGCAGCCATCTTCATCAGCGACTCCATCTATTTCAGGCCTTCGCCTGCGAGGTAGTAGATTTGACCCCCCTACACCTTCCACACATGACTCTGATATACATGCTTCTTAAGGTGATGATGATGATGACGAGGAGGTGCATTATGATCAATATGGCAGGATCATCATACTCCCTGAGGGTGATGGGTAAGAGTTATTTTTTATTTTTAAGTTTATTGTTTTGTACAGTTTGTACTAAGATATTAATGTGTGTGTTTTGCTATATTGTAGGTTCATATCAAGTAATATTACTACGAGGATAATCACCAAAGTCATCAGAAAGCTTTATGATGGCCCTTATGCGACTTGGAGTGAATTCCCATTCTCGTTGAAGGAGAAGATTTTGAACCAATTTAAGGTATAAATGTTCTTTTAAGTAGTTTAATTATTTATATTTATGATATTTTCATATAATATTTAACTTTTAAAATACAGAGCAAGTGTGTATGTGAACACCGCTATAGCGCGAAAGTGGCTGCAAATTTTCATCACAAAGCTCGCAAGCGGTTGTCGCATAATTTCTCCTAAGCTTGAAAGATGAACCAGAAGCTTGACTGGTTGCTTCAAAATTTATGGGATGATTTGCAAAGGCAATGGCTTATCAAAAAGTTCTTAGAGAAGAGCGTAAAAGGAAAGAAAACTCGTGCATCTGAGAAGGGAGACTCCTTGAACACTGGAGGTGCGATCAAATTAGGGACAATGCAAAGAATATTGGTACGTAATTGCTTAATTTATTTTAATTTTCAAAGTATATCTATTCTGTTTATTAACTAAATTAATTTGTTTTCAGGAAAAGAGGTTGAGGCGTCGAATGAACCAAGATGAGCTATTCAAGGAGACTCATATTGTAAAGAAGAAGAAAGATACGGATCAAGAATGATGGGTCGAGGGCCGAGCCTCGACTGTATATGTAAGTTTTCACTTTTCATTAAGTATGTAGATTTACTTTTATATAAATTTCGAAATACTAATTCAATGTAATTTTTCGTATAGGGTCGCTTCACAACTAACGTGGAGGAATTCATACGCACTCAGCCACCTAATGAGTCGGGCGAGCCAATCCAACCTTCGGACGAGGATACTGAAAGAATATGGATGGAGGCTGATGGCGGTCCAAAATTGGGGAAGGTATACGGGCTTCCTACTAATAAATTCCATCGCTATAAGTGTGGAATGCAAGGAATAGGGACTTTCTTGCAAGGTGAGCAACTTCATGGGGGGAGCCTCTCCACTATGCGGGAGACTGTGACAAAGCTCACATCCGAGCTAGAAGCGGCCAAGGAAAAAGAAAGGTTAGAGATGCTCAGTACCTTGGCATGCAAGCTCAACTCAAAACTCTCCTATCTTTTGGAGCTTTTCCGATTCCCCGGTCTCGTGAATCATCGCTAGAGGCTCGACTTGAATGTGAGTGTTCCTTCCGTCTTCCCTGTGATCGTTCCTCCCGTCCTCCCCATGATCGTTCTTCCCGTCCTCGACAAGACCCTTATCTATACCGTCTTGTTAATGAAAGTTCATCAGAAGGTGATGATGATGTTGTACAAAACACTCATTGACTTTTATATACTTTGAACTAGGAAAATAGAATCGATTTTGAACTAGTTGTAATAAGATTTAACTTAGTTTTGTTAGTTTAATTTGTTAGTTCTATTGAACTTTAATTTGTTGGTTTTAATGTGTTTTTTGAATTGTGTTGTTGTTGTGGAGATTTTGGTATAGAATTGTATTGTTATTTAGGAATTTTGGTATTCTGGCAGGTGGTGTAGCTACCAAAACAGGCATTTTATGCCAAAATTATAACCCTGAAAAGCGACCAAAGTTGGTCGCTTTCCTATTAAAAAAATAATTTTCTGGAAAATAGCGACCAAGATTGGTTGTTTATATCTAAAATAAAATTAAAAAATTAAAAATTAGCGACCAAGGTTGGTCACTTATGAACCCATATTTTAATATTAGCGACCAACGTTGGTCGGTATTGTTAAATATATATTTTTTAAAATAATATATAATTTAATTTACTGACCAACATTGGTCGATAATTTTTAAATTATAATAATTAATAAAATATTGTAATTTAAATATACCAACCAACTTTGGTTGGTAAATTTATATTATTAAAATATTATACTGACCAAAGTTGGTCGGTATTTTGTTTATACTGCACAGTTGGTCTTTTTACCTTAGCGATCAACTTTGGTCGCTAAGGTAAAAGGACCACCAATATAGCGCGACCAAGCGTGTTTGGACGCGTTTTGGTCGGTAATTTGGCATAAGCGATCAACATTGATCGCTATTTGTGGTCGCATTTTACCAGATTTCTAGTAGTGATTGAATTTAGTTATATAAGTTTAGCTGATATATTTTCGGAATCATAATTTTATTTTCTGTTTTCAAATTGGCTATTTAAATCCCTCTATAATTAATAAAAAATAAAAAAAGAAGAAGAGAAGCAATTTTCAATCGATACTTTAAATCTTCTTGTAGTTCCATCATTTGAAATAAAGCAACACAACCACACCAAAGATATGAACCTATGTCACGGGATTCAATAGTTTATTTATATACAAAAAAATAATTATTATTTTTACTCTTTTACACTGTGTGAAAGGAGATCAATCCCCTTCACTAAAGGTTATATGGGAATAATAAAGAGGGCGGTGGTTGCCTTGGAATAAAGCTGACCAGGCCAAAGCTCAAGATAAGTGTAGAAAGTTACTGGATTCTCTTAGAATACGTGTAGAAATTGACCGATTCTTTAATAAAGAATGAACCGATGAGATTAAAAGTTTCTGTTTCCATTTTCTTTATCAAGATATTCTTAGGTACTAGAATTATTCTGAAGTGATTGAAAAAAAAACGCAAAAATGAAGACAAGGTCATGGTATAAGTGGAGGTCCTAATCTCATTCTTGTATCTTCCACCTTAATATATATATTGTTGTAACACATAAACCAGTTAACTCAAAATTGCCAACCATTTTGGATTTCCATTAGAAAAAAAAAAACGAAATGGAGATGTTGGGACTTCTTAAAATTAGGGTGCAGAGAGGCATCAACCTGCCACACAAGGATACATTTCACAGTGATCCTTACGTTGTTGTCACCATGGGTGAACAGGTATATGTTAATTCATGATATGTACTCATTGACATGTTAGGTATTGGTTATGATTTATGTTCGACAGAGGCGGATCTAGGATTATTCAAGTATGTACTGAACTCATTGTTAAAGATATGAGTGCAGATCTTATATTTGTTACGATTTTATTAGATTTTTACATAAGTATATATCTATACTCAGTGTCGGAATTACTGAATTCAGATGAACCCATAGCCAGAATTCTCTATTTGCCTCTGATGATTGAGTACTGATGTTCTGCAATTATCTTACAGCAAGTGAAGACTAGTTGCAAGAAGAACAACTGCAACCCTGTTTGGAATGATGAATTGACCCTTGCACTGAAATATTCAGATGTTCCTGTTGTTTTAGTGAGTATTCTCTTTCATTTCTTCTTCATATGTTATTAACTGAGCCTAATATATTCTGATTAAATTTCTAATATGATGATGGTGTTATTTCAGACTGTGTATGACAAAGATACATTTAGTAAAGATGACAAAATTGGGGAAGCAAAGATAGACATCAAACCATATCTGGAAGCTTTGAATATGAGCAATCAATGCCTTCCGAATGGCGTCGTAGTTGACAGAGTTCAGCCAAACAATGACAATTGCCTGGCTAAAGAAAGCGGCATTATATGGGAAAATGGTAAAATGATACAAGACATGACCCTTATGCTGCAAAATGTTGAATGTGGTGAAGTGGAAGTGCAAATTGAGGTGATCCCTAAAAGGATATCTGATGATGCATTCTTCGCATAATCTTGCCTAGTAGAAGGTGGTTATATATGAGTCTTGGAATGAGCCTTTTATTAGGTCATTCTACATGATAAATTTGCAAACATTAGCTGGGATTTGCTAGGCTATATGTAGTGTAATATACAGGGCCATCCTTATTTTGTTGTAATAAAATTACTTTGTCAAACAATGGAATTTAATGTAATCCTAATTTTATGTAGTTTAAAACTGTAACAGGGTCATCCTGGTATTAAAATGGTTGTTTCTGATGGCCACTTTTATGATAATAACCTTTCTCCCCTTTCCTAAACCTTGCAGGTTGAAAATACAATGAACTAGTTATTGAGTATTCAATGATCATCAAAGTATTTGGTATAATAGATGAGATCTCTCGACTCTCAATTTTGAGAATTGAGACAACACTTGGTAGCGCTTCTACTTTAATGACCCAATGTAAATTCAAAATTAATCATGTTAATAAGTTCTTTATATCAGATGTTTAAACCCAAAAAAGTATTAAATGGAATACTAATGTTAGCGTTTTGGCTTGATGCGTGGTGGAGTATCGCACAAGGCCTTCCATGATTTTTCGTAGTTGGAATGCAATTTTTTCTTTTTTCTGGAAAGCAATTATTTAAAGGTTAAAATGGAAAAATAAAATAAAAATATGTATTGCTTTGTTTGGAAAGTTGTAGGTTTTTACCTAAAAAGAAAATTATGGATGTTCAAAAATTGTGGGGAAAATTTGAAGATTCGGAGAGAGATCTACTGAATGGTCGATCATAAGTGTAGACAATAAAATTGCGTCCAAAAAATATAATCTAAGATCGAAAATATTGCAATAATCGTAGTATTTGATTTCAAATAATTTGTGTGTACAAGCTCTATGAATCATCTGATTCTTCTTTCCAATAGTAAATAAATTCAAGGGCCTTTGAGCTTGATCTTGAATCTATATTTGTTGTCACGAACGATGATCTTGAATTTAACTAGCACGGACTTTGATTTGAAATCGTACTCCTTGAATCTTGATTTGTTCTTCGTCCTTGAGCTTGAGCTTGATTGCTTGATCTTGAACTTGATTTCTTGAAGCTTGAAATTTGTGGAGGAATTTGCAGCATTTGATCTGCGCACTGGACGTTCCTAAAATGGGGACTATCGGGTAAATTCAATATAATAGACGCCTGTTGGCATTCCAGCCTTCCTCCTCCTTTCAGGGCCTATCCGAAAGAGAATCCAGTACTTCTTGGTCGTGAATATATGAACTGGTTGTTTGTTGTTCAAGAATTCTTGTTTAGGCAGTTCATACCATCCATACATAGTGTTTTGATCTAAAATTTCAATTCTTCCGTGTTTCATCAGTATCATATTCTTCCATGGAGCTAAGGTCTAAGATATGGAAGAAACAAGCGTTTCCACGACTCTACCACCCAATCAATTCTGTTCCACTTAATTCCTCTTTCATGGCCACATAAAGCTCTTTTTTGCTTCTTGCTCTAACTTCTGCTGTTTTTTCTAGGAAGTTGACATCTTGGACTTTAATGAAGTGAGCTTATCACTTTAGCCAATTAAATGAGCTAGCCAAATGGATTAAGACATATTTTTTTTAATCCATATATATTGGATTTAAAAAACTAATTCAATTATATTAGCCCATAATATTTATTTGAACCAGTATATCTTGAATTTAAAATATAATCTAAGTTATTTTATAGATTTAATTTTAATAAATTTATATACCTACAAGTGTCCCTGCTTCAAGACGTATCGAAGTCTAGATTAATTGAAACTCACATAATGGGCTTGAAGTACACGTAAAAGACATATTTGTTCTCTTAAAAGTTATCGAGAATTGAATTTTCTCTTTCCTTGAAACAATTACCATATAAAATGACATGTGTATAGATACACAATGGCCAAACATTAGTCATCACGTAAGAAAACGTATGAAAACCTTTTTTTCATTCTTTGCATTACAGAAAAGTTTTCACTTCATTTGATATAGCAATTTGCACTACTAAGGTATGTGACTATCCTTGATCTGAAAAGTTAATCCATATAGCATTGCCGTATTTTACCGAGTTGTACCTACGTGTCTTTCATTCTCCAACTAGAATTGTAAAAATGCAAGCTCATTATGCACAACTAGCATTCTTCAAGTTTGAGAAGGAATAGAGTTATAGCGTCCAAATGCATGGTGGAAACTGATTGTGCTAGCGGCCTTTTCAATTGCTCCACATCGAAAGACATCTTTTCAACAATCTATTTGGGGTCTCTATAAATAGATACGCGTTCTTCATCTCGTAGGCATTAATTCGTTGGGCCTTTTGACGATTATAAGGCGAGAGCACATTGAAGATAAGGCTTCTTTTTTTTTTTTTTTTTTTTTTTTTTTTTTTTTTTTTTTTTTTTTTTTTGTGCATTTTCCTTTACTTTTTTTTTGTAGCCCAAGAAGAGAAGTACAAGTTCTTGCACGAAGATGGCTGTCTTAGAGCGTGAAGGAATGGATACTCATTCCGGCCCGAATATCGGAGAGATTACTCTCAAGACGACCTCAATATCGAAGAGATTACACTCATCACGACCCAAATATTAGAGAGATTACTCTCAAGGTGGCCCGATATCAGAGAGATTACTCTCAAGGTGACCCGGCTATTAGAGAGATTACTCTCAAGGCGGCCCGACTATTAGAGAGATTACTCTCAAGGTGACCCGACTACTGGAGAGATTACTCTCAATGTGGCCTGACTATCGATGAGATTACTCTCAAGGTGGCCCGACTATCGGAGAGATTATTCTCAAGGATGATCCGAATATTGGAGAGATTACCCTCGTGGGTGTGAAGGGATGGATATTTTTCCCCGCCCAAAACCGGAGGCCATTTCAGGACGCAAAGGCTCATACGGCATATCGAAGTATTATTCCATGGAAACAAATAGATGGAGAAATCCTCAACATAATACGGAGGACAAATCTAGGCAGCATATAGAAGGGTAAATGCATAAAGAAGCCCACTTAAGGTGCAAAGGGACTTAAATGTCCGCCTTAAGATTGAAAAGTTATAGTTTCTTTTAAGGACAAACCCGCGGTGAAGCCAACTTAAGGTGCAAGCGGACTGACATGTCTACCTTAAGATTGAAAAATTATAGTTCCTTTTAAGGATAAACCCGTGAAGAAGCTAACTTAAGGTGCAAAGAGACTCCACCTTAAGATTGGAAATTAGAAAGCTTTAACTCGAAGACTTGGTGTATGTCACGATCCAAAAATCACAATCATGATGGCACCTAACTTGATCCGCTAGGTAAGCCAATTAACAAAAAGGTACAAACCAAATGAACTTATAGGAATTTAAATTAGGATTTATCTGAACTTTTACAAATTTACCCAAGAACTGGTAGTACGACTCATGAGCTTTTAAGACTTAGAATATACAAAGCTAGTATGATTAAATACTCGTTCTGTTTGAAAACTACAAGAACAGATTAATAAGGTCTAAACTACCAAGGACTAGTGGCAGCTTCTATACAGAATACACGAACATCTTCAGGGTCATCCCCCGACTTCTTCAGCAGCCCCGCTTCAATAGTCCGCACAGAGTGTGCAGAAGTGCAATATCAGTACAACCGACCCCATATACTTGTAAGTTTCTCGACTAACCCCATAGAAGTAGTGTTGATACCCAATTTTTCCTCAAATTATTTTCGAACTTGCATATAAGCTTTCAAAATTACTCTTTGCAATAATGGATATTTTTCCCTATTTATCCATATTTTTATTATTTCCCATTTATTTAATATTTCATATTTTAAATAATTCATAAATTGTGTTCTAAATAATTTCAAAATATTTTCCAGTTCAGTATGTCATTTACAATCATTTTTTATCTATTCAAATCCAATTATTTCACAAATTGGCCAATTGGGTTTTACTTAATTCCAATTACAATAATTTTTCAATTATGGCCCAATTAGACATTTCATATTATTTTAATTCGAAATTTATGTATTTTTACACTTAATATTAGCCAGTTACTGTAATCTTACTTATTTCTAGCTTAATTTCATGTTATATAATTATTGGCTATTTTAATTAATTAATTACCTATTTATTGGGTATTTAACATCTAGCCTATTTTTGTTTAAATATTAGCCACATTTAAACCCCTAAAATATCCAACCCAATCAGCCCATTTACCCCATCCCAGACTTCAATCCATACCCGACCCAATCCCGGCTTCAATCTGAGCCGTTGATTAATTCAAATCAACGGCCTAGATAGAAGCTTACCTTAATTAACCCTAACCAACCCCCCTCCCCGTCTCTCACTCTTCAAGACCACTCTCTCTCTCTCTCATCTGTCTCTTCTTCCTCCCCCTTCTCTCTAGAACCTTCTAGTTCTTCGTCTTCTCCTATGATTTTCTCTGGCAACTTCCAGTCTCACCTCTTTCGACCACCAGCCGCCTTGAAGCCTTATCTCTCCGATCTATTTAATCTGAGACCTCCATGGGTTCCGACCATGCCGGACCACCACTGGAAGCTCCGCCTAAGGCTGTTTCCGGCCGTCTCCAATGGTTTTTGACTCAATGGTGCTCTAAACACCATTATCCTAAGTTTCACAGCCAGGTTTTTCCTTACTTCTCTCTATGGTTTCTCACGAAACCCTAATCCTGACCCAAACCTTTAAATCTCTGTATTTTAATGATTTTCGACTCATTCCTTTTTGTTTTGAATCATTCTCTACTCGATCTTTACAAATATTCAAGTTTAAAACCCTTTTGTCCCTTTTTCGAAACTAGGGTTTCTCAACCTCTTTTGAAAACGCTTTATCTTCTGATTTTAGTGCTAATCTTGAGTTCCAGTATAGTTTTTGACATTTTTCTTGCTTAAATCTCATGTTTATGATGAAACCCCAGTTTTAGGGTTTGTATTCGTATGATGTTTGTAATGCTTGCTTGTCTCTGGGTTCCTCTGGATTCTTCTCGAAGTTCTATGCTCTCTACTTAATTTTGGTGCTAGTGTTTCAATCCCCTATTGTTCTGTGTTCTTTGCTTAGGGTTTTCCCTGATATTGTTCAAAACGGGCTATATATCGTTTAGTAAACTTGACTATCCATCCTACTGATTGTTTATATGGTGATTTTATACTGATTCTACGAGTTCCCTTTAAGGTTGTGGTACTTTCCTTAAAGCTGTAATTTCGTGTATTTTCCTTATAACTCTTGGCTGAGCCTGAATTGTTTCCTTATTTGTGCAAAACTTTCCTTTGATTTGTTGTTGATTCCCCTTGATTTGAATCTCACTCGAGGCTAGCCTCACTACTTTCCTGTGAC
Organism: Nicotiana undulata; assembly: GCA_005239495.1. NCBI lineage: Eukaryota > Viridiplantae > Streptophyta > Magnoliopsida > Solanales > Solanaceae > Nicotiana > Nicotiana undulata. The sequence goes on from ML276772.1 coordinate 155,719, forward strand.
AACATCTTTACTGATTTCTTTTTATCTCATGCCTTATTATGTGATTGACTATGTTGTTAATTGATTCTTACATTGTTTACTTAATTAGAGTATTATGTATCTAGCCTAATTTGTCTGTTCTATACTTGCTGCTTGAATTATTTCCTCAAAGCTATGTATAGTCTCTTTCCTTATTTGTTACATGCTTATTACTGTTTGAAGTTAAATCCCTTAATTAAGGGAGTACTTGCACTGCTTGTTACACCAATTGATTCCGAGTCCCAAAATCACTGAACTAAATGGACCCCTTTCCTTATTCAGGCATGTACTGATTCTTTCCTTAATTGAACCCCTGTGTATTTACCCCTAATTGCCGACTCTGTACTTAAGTCTAACTTGGTTTTATTTCCTTAAATGTGTCCTACTTTTTACCGTTAGTTAATCATCCCTTAGTTAAAGGAAAACTTGATGATTTTGTACCTCATTGATTTTGTGGTTTTTGTAAGTGTTGAAGACTGATTTCCTTTACCTTGTTTTACTCTGCTCTTAACTACTATATAATCTCTCCTCTATTCTCACTTTGAAAGGAGAGAAACAAAAGGAAAAAAGGAAAAAAGGACGAGGAATTAGTTCAAAAGCTCCCTGTGACACTTAAAGCTTTTTCTGTTCTCCTTCTTTGCTACTTGCTATTGTCCTGAATTAGCCGGCTACACGCCAAGGCTAATTATTGTGTATCTCATGCTGCTTGTGTGTGTTAGTGGTCTTCCATCTCACTGGTATGTCCTGATTAACTTTCCAAAGCTCTGAACCAATGTGTTTATTTATATCCTAGCCTGCTATGTTCTTAATTGTTCTACACCTGTGCCTCTATTGTTTTGCATACAATTGATACATGTTTGCCTGTGATACTTATCATACTTGCCTCTTTGCTTGTTGTGATTAATTCAGCACTGTTATGGGCTTTACCTGTCTCTGCATGTAACTGTTAGACCATCTCTCTTCTTGTTCAGTTGTCATGTGTACCTAATTCTCTTGAAACTTTGTTTGTTAGAATTCACCTTACTCACATAACAGTTACTTGCTTTTAACGTCACCTACTGTAATTACTGTCTACTATCATGTCTATACTTAGTTATCCCTGTCCTTGGAACCTTTCTGGATTTGTGTAGTTATGCTTAAGTTTATGTATCTTTGTTTGTCACTATGTGACTTATTTGTCCCCTCTACCCCATAGTCCCTGTGTGTAACTCTATACTGTTTAGGGCTCCAAATTGTCTTTAAAAAAACAAATCTCCAGTTATGAAAACTCTTTTAAACTACTCCTTCCTGCACTTCACACTACTCTTAGAAACTAGGTCCTACCCCCTTCGTGTGAGCATTGCCTTGAGTACCCTTGAGTACTCATTGAACATTGACACACAAGTGGTAATTCCACACTGCACTTTGTTCAAATTCTTGGCAATTTGTTTGGGTGCTGGTATTGGCCAGGGACCCGATGAGGGCCCCCTAGGGATCTTTGCCGCACCCAGACTAAGTAAGGATGTGAAACTCGCAAGGAGTGAGGTTGGGAGACTGGGCCTGATTGAAGGCTCCCTATAAAATAACTTCTTATTTTCCTTTTTTTTTTCATTACCGTAGTTCATTAATTATGGTTTGTAATAATTTGTAAACGAATGATTGGGGTTTGGATAGTGAATGTGGGGGGGTTATGCATGCTTAGCTTAGGTGATGGGTAGAAAACATGCCTATAGGACTTTATTTGTGCATTAGATAACTTGTATAGCACATGCATCTCACATAGTAGAAATCTTGTTTTCGTCTTTCACTTTCAACATGTTATCATCCTCATTCCATAATTCTGATACGTTAATACAAGCATAATAAACTGTCATAAGGTCATTACTGCATTTTCATCTTAGAAACGCATGTTTTAGGAACCTATATGTGCATTAGATATCCTGTTGTTTAGGATCTTATACCTGTTTGAGTTGCAAATCGTTAAAACGCCTAATTAGCATGCTTAATCTAATAAAATGCGGTTAGCCTACTTGAAACATTTTCTGCAAATATATTCTTTAAAATCAAAATCCAAATATGCATGTTCACCTTTTGAGATAGTTAGGCAATGTATACGATGCTCAGGCAACTTTAGGCCGAATGCGATAAAATTAAACCAATTATGTTTAGGGCTAATCAACCTCTTTAACCTTTTGGACCCTGTTGCTCCCATTCTTGTTTTACCTCACTGAGGTTCACTTTGTTTTACTAAAACTCTGGCTCCATTCTCGAAATTGTGCATTTGCTTCCCTTAGAACTTTCTGAGTTTTGTACTGTTATGCTTAAACTACTGGGCTTTCAAAGATACTTCACTCCACTCAAAATCGTGCCATTTTGAACCCTTGCTCCGGATATTTAAAGCTACTGTATTTTTGGTACCACTTATTACTCCTTCACTGCAATTATCTTTAACTACCATATATGTTAAGCTACTGTATTTTGGGTCACTTATCACTATTTTTACTTCAAAACCAGGACTCAATAGTTTTCGGCTATGTTTCCTGAAAGCTTTAAATCATTGTACTTCTGAATTTTACCACTGCCCCTAAACAATTGCATTTCTGAAAATCAACTATTTCTTTGAATTACTCCTTCATTAAGTTTTCTAAATCAGACTCCTCTTGCAACTCACTGTTTTACTCAAACTCTTGTTTTTTAACCCCATCTCTGAGACTTTAAGTGTGTTTGAGACGTGCCAATAGTATGTCTACCCGTGGAGGGATCTATGAGCCTTTATTTTTCCCTATGTGTCCCTTTATATGTGAGGTCCTACTTGTTATGCATGTCGCCTAGTATTTTATCCTTTAAGCCTAGGGGTTCAGCCTAGTACTCACATTGTACGATTAGTAGTCCTACACACCCTCCAGGACTCATAGGATGGGGCGGGTAATGGCACGCAATAAGCATTCGTAACCAACACACGCATTTTAAATAACCTTTACAGAGTGGGAAGGGTAGAATACGGATATGATGACCGGTGCGCTAATACCACGTGTAGCCGCCTCTTCGAGGTGTGACATACCGGGTATTGCATTGATGTGATCCGTATTACTTTAAACCTAGGACAGTTCTTTTCAAATGTTTATTCTAATGTTTTTCCAAAACCTTTAAAGATTTTCATACTTGTTTGAAATCATCTCTTATATGAACCTTACTTGCTACTCGTTCACTTTCCAAATTCACAAAATTTCTTGGCTGGGACCCACAGTTGTGGATCTTGAGGGGTGCCTAACACCTTCCCCTTGGGATAATTTCAATCCCTTACCCTATCTCTGGTAATGCAAACTAGTCTATGAGTTATCAACTCTAGGTGCCCTAACGCACCATAAAAATTGTTAGGTGGCGACTCTTCCTTGAACCTTTTCTTTAAGGAGTTGTCCAAAATGTAATAAACCCGATCTCTCCGTACCTAACCCGTGCGATAGAAAAAGGGGGCGCGACAGCATAGCGACTCTACTGGGGATGTTCCCTAGGCTTATACCATTACAAGCTGCTCTGTGAATTTGGACCTTTAATTTTCATTTTAATGCTTAGACCTTTTCCATTCCCCGTTATATGTTGTTAACTGTTTAATTTTTGCGAGTATTTATTTCACCTGAACGAAACTGACATGTCTTCATGTTTTCTTTGTAACCGCTTTCCATTGTAACTATTGTATTTCCTTTCTTTACCGCTTTCCTCAACGTGAAAATACATGCATATTTGATTAAATGATATTTATTGCATATGATGCTCCGCATTCATATTCCACTCATGCCAAACAAAAATCCTATAGAAACTATTACAATGAGTGGTTGCGCTATTCCAATATTACTACCCCCTAAATTTGGAAAAGCCTATTTGCGGTAAAACTGGTCGATCAGTGGTGTAGTCGACAGTTCCGTGCCTTTCCCCCTTGAGTTGTCTGCTCAAGGGTACCAGTCTAAAACCCCAATAGAAACCTTACGCTATTGTATGTTGCATGCATCATGGTCACACCTAGTCAGGCTAACGTGTTGTCCGCACAATAGCCTTTAAGTAGCCTTGCCCAAAGTCCATTGGGTTTCCCTAGAACCCAAAAGGACGCCTTCACGTTCTGTGCATTTATTTGGAGAACTTAAATGCTCATTCTAATTATTGATGTAAATAGTCGAGTCTGGTGGGGGTAAGGGCCTAACCTGTTTACTTTGCAGAGATGAGGCACGAGGTCCCCAGATTCGGCATGGTCACCAACATCCACCCAAAACTTCTGAATTGGTGGGAAGACTTGCACTCAAGCGACAAAACAGCAGTCAGAAAACACCTGGGCAACTTGCCCTCTCTCTTGGACATTCAGCCTAATAACATGGTGATAGAGGCTGCCACCTTATTATGGGACTGTGATCGGTCTGTTTTTCATTTTGGGAACAATGAGATAACACCGCTGCTAGAGGAGATAGGGGGTTTAGCTGGTTTACCTTGGGAGTCTCAAGGGTTATTGATGCCTGAAAACCGAACAGGCCGGGGTTTTCTCAAGATGATGGGACTCAAGAAGAACCCGGATTTAGTCTGCTTGGAAGACTCGTACATCCCCTTTGACTACTTGTACGAGAGGTGTGGCCGTAGTCAGTCTTACCGCACATATCAGGAAGAATTCGCCCTCACCTCTATAGGACACATTCACCACCGGGTATTCATCTTCATATTCTGCTTTTTCGGATTGATGGTCTTCCCGACAAAGAAGGGGAGAATCCATACCAGATTGGCTATGGTTACCAAGACTTTGATGGAAAAGATCGACGGACAGGATTTCAGCATTGTACCTATGATCGTTGTCGACATATACCGAGCTTTTGAGAACTGTCAACGAGGAGAGAAATATTTTGAGGGTTGCAACCTGCTACTCCAGCTTTGGCTCACCGAGCATCTGCAAAGAGGTGACTACCGTCAAGACATACATAGGAGAGTTTGGGATGATCATATTGCTTTCCATCATCCAAAGTGTATGAACTATATCCCCGACATGTTTGCACAACCAGAGAATGCTAATGGATGGGTTGAGTTATTGGAAAATCTGACCGAGGATCAGATCCAATGGATGTTCGAGTTGTTCCCGATCGACGAATTCATCATTAGGACTAGAGACACTCCGTTCCTAATATTGATTGGTCTTAGAAGGACATACCCTTACGTCCCGATTCGAGTCATGAGGCAGGCAGGGAGGAAGCAAGTCATCCCAAGGGTCGAGAAACTGAGTCATCTCAGGGCGGACTTCCAAAATAATGACAGCCCTCACAAGTGTCAAGCTCAACAATTGTGGCACTGTAGGATCCGGTTGGAGACGGATACTATCGAGCCCGACAAGTATCACACCGGTTGCTCTCCTTACTATCTAGGATGGTTGGAAGATAACTTGGAGGAAGTATTGAAACAGGGTTCGCTTGAGGACATATGGTCATAGATGAGAAAGACGAGGCAACAACTAGACTCAGCCAGCTTCGCAAGAGGCTCCGTGACTATTAGGAAGATCATCACAAAATCCACATAGCCAACAAGAAGATGATCAAGGAATGAAAGGACATGGCCATAACTTCCACCCAGAGGCTAGCACACTTGGAATGAGGAATAGTTGACCTGGAGGAAAAGTTCCTTAGGAGGATCGAGACTTGTCAAAAGACCGAGGGAGCTGAAGCGGGAATTCTAGCTAGGACCTACTTGCTGCTAGGACTCCGCGAGATGGGAATGTTGATCAAGGCAAGTAGAGATGCCGAGTCTGGGGAAGGTCCTTCTGGGACCAAAGAGATAGGATTTGTCTTTACTTTGCTTTTGATGTAATAAGGTCACTGGCCATTAGTGACATTTTATATTTTTGCATTCTTAGAGTCAAGTTGGATTTGTCTATTTCATTATCAATAAAATGAGGCATTTGGTATTTTAAGTTCTCCAAATTAATTTGTCGCTACGCCTACCTCGGACATAAAGAGGTTCCCCAACTTAGGATGCGTTTTACATTTTCGCATTACTTGTTTAAATTACCACAATATTCTTCATAATCCTCACTAACTTCACTACCTTTTTTTTGTTTTTCTTTAGTTATTCCCCCTCCCCAAAGGTTAGTTCGTGCACTTTGGCATCAATAGCTTATTGCACAAGATCAAAGGGCCCTCCTCCTACTCCTCCTCCCAGTCCTCCCAAAGGAAAAAAAACAAGGGTAAAACTAAGATGGCAGATGCAAGCGGTACTAGAAAAGACAACAGGGATGAACAGGTTGAGATCACTGATGGTCAGGGTATTCAGGTTCTGCACGAGGGTAGGTCTCCACTAGAGAAGAAGCTGCTAAAGTTCCAAGAGGAACTTGATCAAGTCAAGAACTTGGCCCACTTATCATTCTCTCTCAACGTCCCAGACGTTCACTTCCCAAATGCTCGGAATCCCACTTTACCACAAAATGTCCCCAAACAACCCAATCACCCCAAAGATCCAGTTCCACTAGAACAACGCAACACATGTCACTACAACACTCCGCCTCTCCCGGATCAGACGAGAGACCACTTCCAGGCTTACGATAATCCCATTTATGTGGAAATCGTAACTCATTCCACACCGCATACCCATGAGTCCGACGAGAAAGATAAGCTCATCAGGAATCTGGCCGAGGAACTCAAGAAATTGACCAACCGAGTTCAGGGTGTCGAAGGAGTTAAAGGGATTGAGGGGTTGATCTATGAGGATCTTTGCATATAGCCCGATGTTGAACTGTTCGAGGGGTACAAACCTCCTATGTTTGAGATGTTCGATGGTACTGGTGATCCAAGAGTCCATCTGAGGACTTACTGCGACAAATTGGTCGGCGTGCGGAAATATGAAAGTATCTGCATGAAACTCTTCATGAGGAGTTTGAAAGGTGATGCACTATCCTGGTACATCAACCAGGATCTAAAGAAATGGACCAATTGGGTGAACGTGGCTACGGACTTCATGGATAGATTTAGATTCAACACGGAGAATGCACCGGATGTGTTCTACATCCAGAACTTGAAGAAGAAACCAACAGAGACCTTTCGCGAGTATGCTACTCGTTGGAGGTCAGAAGCGGCCAAAGTCAGACCGGCCTTGGAATTGGAACAAATGAAGAAATTCTTTGTGCGCGCTCAGGATCCTCAGTACTATGAGCGGCTGAGGATGGTCGAGGAGCACAAGTTTTCTGATATCATCAAGCTAGGGGAGAGAATCGAGGAAGGCATCAAAAACGGTATGGTTACTAATTTTGAAGCTTTACAGGCTACCAATAAAGCCTTGCAGTCCGGTGGTGTGTCCAAGAAAAGGGATGTAGGAGCCGTGATGGTGGCACAACAAGCCAAGTCCCCTCCCAAATACCAAGTATACTCTGCAACTTCCTTCACGTACCAACCAGCCCCAAGCTACCAAGCACCCTCACTTCAATACCAAACACCCTCACCACCCACATATCAACCTACCTCGCCCAGATACTCCCAACCAGCTCCCGTATATATTGCCTACAATTCCCAACCTTCTCACTACCAATCACCACCTAATCGCCAAAACTTCCAAAGACCTCGCGCAAACTTCGACCGTCGTCCACCAAAACAGTATACCGCCATAGCTGAACCCATTGTCCAATTATACAAAAAGCTCAAAGCCGCTAGTTATGTCACACCCATTCCCGCCGTCGCCCCTGAGAACCCTTCTCAGTGGGTCAACCCAAACAAAACAGGTGCTTACTACTCCAGCATGAAGAGACACACCATCGAGGAATGTCGTTCCTTGAAGGACAAGAAACAAACCCTAATAGATAACAATATCATTGTAGCCAACGACCCTGCTTCTAATGTTCGCGATAATCCGCTGCCTGACCATAAAGGTGGTGTCCACATGAATGAGGTTGAAGATGACTGGGATCCCGAGGGATCAATTGGGCTAATTACCGAGGGTGATTCGAAGAAGCCTACAATTACTCTTAATCTGATCGTGTTCTAGATGCAGCCATCTGAGGAAGCTAACGTAAACATGTCCATTCCACTTGAGTTTGAATCGACACCACCCACCAAAGGAAAGGCCCCAGGGCCGATCGAAGTCGAGTTTGTACGACCGCTCGAAGTTGCATTTCGGCCATCTATAACATATACTCCAGTAGAATAAGAATGACCACACCTATTCCAGTGGCAATGTCAACAACGACACCCTTTTACTAAGACGCCATTCCGTGGGACTATACCGCTGAAGCAAGGAGGAAAGGTAAAGGTAAGTCTGAAGAAGCCATCCCTGCACAGGGTATGACGAGAACTAGCAGAGTTTATACCCCTGAACATCTGGACGAGTCTAGCAAGCAGGCCAACAACCGTCCCCCCATCATTGAAACAGGTTCAGACGATCAGTGGAGAAAGATACAAGCCAAGGAATACTCAATCCTCGACCAGTTGAACAAAACACCAGCTCAGATATCCATCCTCTCCCTATTACAGAACTCTGAAACACACAGAAGTGCTTTGCTAAGGGTGCTGAGTGAAGCATACATGCCAGACAATATCACCAGTGGAGAAATGGCCAACATGGTAGGCCAGGTACTAGAAAGTCACAAGATCAGTTTCCATGAAGATGAGTTGTCGCCCGAAGGACTAGGGCATAACAGAGCACTACACATCACGGTGCAATGCGAGGATCATTTCATCACAAGGATCCTAATTGATGGGGGTTCCAGCCTCCACATATGTCCACTGACCACGCTCAAGAAATTGGGAAAAAGTCTACATGAGATAAAGGAAGGAAAGATCAACGTAAAAGCCTTCGACAGTTCGTAGAGGTCCACCATGGGAGAAATCACCTTGTGCTTACAAATGGGACCAACTTGGTGTTGATACCCAATTTTTCCTCAAATAATTTTTAAACTTGCATATAAGATTTCAAAATTACTCTTTGTAATAACAAGTATTTTTCCCTATTTTCCATATTTTTAATTTAAATTATTTTCCCGTTTATTTAATATTTCATATTCTAATAATTCATAAATTATATCATAAATAACTTGAAAATGTTTTTTCTAGCCTAGTATGTTACTTATAATAATTTTTATCCATTAAAATCTAATTATTTAACAAATTAGCCAACTCGGTCTTATTTAATTCCAATTCCAATAATTTTGCAATTAAGGCCCAACTAGACATTTTATATTATTTTTAATTCGAAATTTATGCATTTTTACACTTAATATTAGTCAATTACTGTAATATTACTTATTGTAATTTATTTTCATTTTTTTATAATTATTGGTTATTTTAATTAATTAACTATCTATTTTAGTGGTATTTAACAGCTAGCCACATTTTATTTAAAATTTAGCCAATTTTAGCCTAACCTATTTAACCCAATTGATCCAAACCTAATACCCAACCCAAATCCTATTATACTCGGCCCAATCCCCATTCAATCTGAGTCGTTGATCAAACGAGATCAACGACCCAGACTAAATGTTACCATAATTAATCCCAATTACCCCTTCCCCATCTCTCATTCCCATATCCCTCTCTCTCTCTCTCCTCGACCCCTCCGCTCCCAGTTCTCTCTAGAACTATCTGGGGTCTCCTTCTTCTCCGATGGTTTTCACCCTCATCTCCCCAGGCTCATCCCTTCAACCACCGGCCATCATGAAGTTATGTTCTCCTGTCACCTTGTCTCTGAGACCCTTTGAGACCTCAACCATGCCAGAACGGCCATGGAGGCTCCTGCCTGGGCATTTTCGGCCTTCTGCGACGAGGATCAACTAGGTGGTGTTCCGGCTACCACCCTCTCTGAGTATTACACCAGGTTTTTCGGTTATCTATGGGTTCTCTCTGAAACTCTAGTTCTGACCTTTCAACTTCTCTTAAGATCTGCAACAGATCTACACTTATCTCAGTGATTTTCATCTATTTTTATTTAAAAACCTGGTATTCTTCGAATGATTTTCGTTTTCTAAGAACTAGGGTTCTTCGAACCCCTCTTAAACGATTTTAAATCCTGTTTCCTTAGTTTTATTTTACATTCTTCTTATGTTTGCTTGTTTATTCGATGTTTTTTTTACTTTGTTTGATTCTTTGCTGAAGCCCTAAATCCTTAATTGAAACCTAGTTTCTGATTTTTGCTTTCGACCTCTATGCTTACTTGTTCGACATGCTTGCATGCCTTTCATGAGTGTTCTGGCTTTCGTGTGTGGTCTATGTGCTTTGTGTTTCCTGCTCAAAATTGTTCTTAGGGTTTGACTGATTTTGCTCAATACCTATTATTTATCGAGTCTTATTGCTCCATATTGATTGTTCACATGATTGTTACACTAATTCTATGTAATTACCCGTTAAGCTCGTGATATATTCCCTATGCCTATGATTTTGAATTGCTTCCTTATCTATGTGATACTTTCCTTGTCTATTACTGATTCTCTGTGATTTTCAAGCGTATCTCTTTGAACCTATTTTCAGAATTCAAAATTGGTACGCTGCCCTATTTTTATGTTAATACAGACTTCCTTAATAGTATGTTATAGCCTTAATATATGATTTATACTTTATTACGCTTATTATAGTAAAATCAGTTTTACAATGATTCTTTTTCCTTATTTAGCTTTGATTGTGTCCGTTTGAACTTGACTCCTTAATTAAGGGAGTCCATATCCCTAATTGATACTGATTGGACACTATTCCCATACTTGTGTTAAGCCATTGTTCCTTGCCTTATTTGTTTACTCGTTTTCAGCATTATAAGTACTCCCTTCTCTTTTGCATAACGGACAGACTAACATTGGAATCCGTCGAACATTTGCTCAATTCTCAATAGAGTACTCTCTTGTGTTCTGCTTCTTGGATCTCTCTCTCTTGTCTCTATTGTTACTCTTTGCTGCTTACTATTAGCCGGCTGCTAAGCCAAGGCTAATATTGTGCTATTCACTACCCTACTGTTGTTCTTTGGTTGCATAACTGGTATGTTTCTAGTATTCCAAGCAACATGCTTCAATATTATTTGAATTTCCTGTTGTTCCTATTATGCTTCTATTTGTGTTTCTATTGCCTGCTATGTCACTAGCATGCCTAATCCCTTTATATGATCTCTTATTCTTCTAGCTTAGCACTGACTCCTGCTCTATTCCCTATGGTTCATTAAAGCATGTGGGATCACTTGACTATGTGATTACTGTCTCTTTTTCCCCTTTTCATGTCTAGCATGTCTTCTTCATCAACTACCTAGCCTCTCTTCTGTGATCTCTTTAACAGTTGTATAGTTGCTTATTACTTCCAAGAAGTTATCCTCCATGTGTGATGAACTTGCAATTGAAATTGGTTGCCTGCTATCATCTAAACTCCCTAAATTATGTCTATGATTGTTGCTTATGACTCTACTTAATCTGTTGCCTCTCTTCACCAGTCTTTATGATGTCTTCATAATCTATGTGACTCCTTGACTGTGTGGCTACTCCCATTTTTGCCTGCCTATCTAATGTCACTTATATGTTCTCTTTAGTAAATAATGTACCCTCACCTGTAATATGTGATTTGTTCTGAGTACCAATCATGTGCAAGTTACTATCTGTCCCCAACACTTGTCTTTGCTTGTGATTGTTTTCTGACTAGATGTTGTTTCCTCCTTTATTCAAAACTAATCTCATGTTACCCCTGCGTCCCTTTCCCTGTTTGTTCGTTTGGTTGGAACTCTACTGAGTTGTGATTAGTGCTATTACTTCCTATTTAAAAAGTTATTTTCTTCTGTTAATGTTTAAGTGATTTTAAAATCCCTTGTCTTAATCTCTTTTAAGCACTTCACAATTCCTAGACCTTTAGGTTCCACCCCCCTCAGTGTGTGCATCGCTTAGGGACCATGAGTTCCCTCTAAACCTTGAGACACTGAGGTAAGGGTACTCTACACTGCACTTGTTTGACCATGGGCATTTGTTGGGTGCTGGTATTGGCCAGGGCCCTTCACTAAGTCCTTTGGGAGCTTTGCCGCACCCAGGATGATGTAAGGCTGTGAAATTGAGAGGGGTGAGCCTGTGAGATAAGGCCTGATTGAAGGCTCCCTATTGAATAACTTCTTATTTTCCTTTTTCATTACTGTAATTCGTTTATTACGGTCTGTAATAATTTGTAAACAAATATTGGGGCTTGATAGTGAATATGGGACTGTGCATGCTTAGTCTAGTAAATGGGTAGAAAACATGCTCATAGGATTTTCTTACTTACATGTGCAATAGACAACCTGTCTAGGACATGCATCTCATGCATTAGAAACCCTGCTTAAGTTCTTTTATTTTCATCATGTCTACTTTACTCATTTTGCAAGCAATGATCATGGTTAATAACTGTAACAAGTGATAAAAACCGTTATAAGGCATTATTACTGCATGTTCATAATCATAGCATATAGAAACCATGTTTTAGAGTATTTATATGTGCATTAGATGTCATGGTCTTAGGATTATAGGCAATTGTTGAACACCTAATCAACATGCTAATCTAATAAAATGTGGTTAAGTGGATGAAAGGTTTTCTATAAATACACCCCTCTTAAAATCACGACTAAATATGCATGTACACCCCTTTTGAAATAAATAGGCAATGTATAGGGCGCCTAGGAAAACTTTAGGCCTAATGCGTACTAATCAACTAATTGTGTTTGCTTGCCGGTATTAGGAATAATCAGTCCCTTTTGGAATTCTCAAAAACTTTGCTGTTTTCTTTCACGCCTATTTTTTTGTCTCTTTGGAAATTCATCCTACTTTACTCTAAAATTCCTCCGTTTTCAAAATCCTAGCATCTTGAAAATTATACATCTATTTCCTCTTTACTGAAATTTTATCTGATTCATGTTCCGTTATGTTTTAAACTACTGGGTTTCAGAGTTACACCACTCTGCTCAAAATCATGCTATTTTGAATCTTTGCTCTGTATTTCCTCTGAAGCTACTATATTTTCTGGAACAATTTTACCTTGTCCCATTATTACAACTTTCTTTAAACTACTGACTCTTACTCTACGTTAAGCTACTGTACCTTTTAAGTCATTTCTCTTTTGAATCATTATATTATCTCAAAATCGTGCTTTAATGAGGATTCTAAGTCGTTGTGTACTTCTAAATCCTACTGCTGCCTCTAAACTACTGCATTTCTGAAAGTATTCCTTTGAATTACTCAGTCTTAACTGAACTTTCTACTTTCACTACTAAGTTTTCAAACATATTCTCTTACTAAAACTGTCAGAATTTACTGATTTTCAACTCAGAAACTCTTATTTTAAATTCCTGTCATTGAGACCTTAAGTGCGTTTGAGACGTGCCAATTATATGTCTACTTGTTGAGGTATCTATGAGCCTTTATTTGTCCCAATGTGTTCCTTCATATGTGAAGTCCTACTTGTTGTGCTTGTCGCCTAGTATTTTTATCCTTTAAACCTAGGATGTCCAGCCTAGCACTCACACTGTAGGATTAGTGGTCCTAATCACCCTCCAGGACTCATAGGACGGGGCGGGTAATGGCACGCAATAATCTTTCGTGACCAATACACACGCTTTAGATAATCTTACGGGGCAGGAAGGGTAGAATACGGATATGATGACCGGTGCGCTAATACCACGTGTAGTCGCCTCCTCGAGGTGTGACATACTGGGTATTGCATTGAAGTGATCCGTATTATTTTAAACCTAGGACACTTCTTTTCAAATGTTTATGTTATTAAAAAAAACCTTTAAAGATTTTCATACTTGTTTTAAATTCCGTCATATGTGAACCTTATTTGTTACTTGCTCGCCGTCCAAATTCACAAAACTTATTGGTTGGGACCCACAGTCGTGGATCCTGAGGGGTGCCTAATTCCTTCCCTTCAGGATAATTTCAAACCCTTACCCAATCTCTGGCAACGTAAACTAGTTCATGAGTTTCTCAACTCTAGGTGCCCTAACGCACCATAAATATCGTTAGGTGGCGACTCTTCCTTAAACATCTTCCTTTAAGGAGTTGTCCAGAATGTCATCAACCCGATCTCTCCGTACCTAACCCGTGCGATAGAAAAAGGGGGCGCGACAACATGGGGACTCTGTTGGGGATATATTCCCTAGGCTTATACCGTTACAATTTTCTTTGTGAATTTGGACTTTTAAATTGTCATTTAGATGCTTACACCTTTTCCTATTCCCCGTTATATGCCGTTAATTGTTTAATTTTCGCAAGTATATATTTCACCCGAATGTAACTGACATATCTTCATGTTTTCTTTGTAACCGCTTTCAATTATAACTGTTGTATTTCCTTTCTTTACCGCTTTCCTCAACGTGAAAATACATGCCTATCTGTTTTAATGCTTATTATTGCATATCATGCTCTGCATTCATATTCCACTCGATCCAAACAAATCCTATAGAAACGCTTACAATGAGTGGTTGCGCTCTTCCAATATTATCACCCCCTAAATTCGAAAAGGCGTATTTGCGGTAAAACTAGTCGATCAGTGGTGCAGTCGACAGTTCTGTGCCTTCCCCCTTGAGTTGTCCGCTCAAGGGTACCAGTCTAAAACCGCAAGAGAAACCTTGCTTTATTGTGTGTTGCATGCATCATGGTCAAACCTAGCCAGGCTAATGTGTTGTCCACACAATAGCCATTAAGATAGCCTTGTCCAAAGTCCATTGAGTTTCCCCGGAACCCAAAAGGACGCCTTCACGTTCTGTGCATTTATTTGGAGAACTTAAATGCTCATTGTTAATTATTGCTGTTAAATAGTCGAGTCCGGTGGGGGTAAGGGCCTAACCTTTTTATCTTGCAGAAATGAGGCACGAGGTCCCCAGATTCGTCATTGTCACCAACATCCACCCAAAGCTTCTGAACTGGTGGGAAGACTTGCATTCAAGTGACAAAACAGCAGTCAGAAAACACCTGGGCAACTTGCCTTCTCATTTGGACATCCAGCCAAATAACACCGCTGCTAGAGGAGATAGGGGGTTTGGCTAGTTTGCCTTGGGAGTCTCAAGGGTTATTGATGCCTGAAAACCGAACAGGCTGGGGTTTTCTCAAGATTATGGGACTAAAGAAGAACCCGGATTTAGTCTCTTTGGAAAGCTATAACATCCCCTTTGATTACTTGTACGAGAGGTATGGCCGTAGTCAGTCCTACCGCACATACCAGGAAGAATTTGCCCTCACCTCTCTGGGACACATTCATTGTCGTGTATTCGTCTTCATATTCTGCTTTTTGGGATTGATGGTCTTCCCCACAAAGAAGGAGAGAATCCCCACCAGACTGGCCATGGTTACCAAGACTTTGATGGAAGGGATCGACGGACAGGATTTAAGCATTGTACCCATGATCATTGCCAACATATACCGAGCCTTGGAGAACTGTCAACGAGGAGCGAAACATTTTGAGGGTTGCAACCTGCTACTCCAGCTTTGGCTCACCGAGCATCTGCAAAGGGGTGACTACCGTCAAGACATACATAGGAGAGTTTGGGACGATCATATTGCTTTCCATCATCCAAAGCATATGAACTATATCCCCGACATGTTTGCACAACCAGAAAACGCCAAGGGATGGGTTGCGTTATTGGGATATTTGACCGAGAATCAAATCCAATGGATGTTCGAGTGGTTCCTGACCGACGAGTTCATTATTCGAACCAGAGATACCCCGTTCCTGATATTGATTAGTCTTAGAGGGACATACCCTTACGTCGCGATTCGAGTCATGAGGAACGCATGAAGGAAGCAAGTCATCCCAAATGTCGAGAAAATGAGCCATCTCAGGGCGGACTTCCAAAATGATGACTCACAAGTGTCAAGCTCAGCAATTGTGGCACTGCAGAATTCGTTTGGAGAAGGATACTATCAAACCTGACAGGTATCACGCTGGTTGCTCTCCTTACTATTGGGGATGGTTGGAAGATAATTGGGGAGTAAATCTTGAGCCAGGTTTCACCCAAGGACATAGGGTCATAGACGAGAAAGCCGAGGCAACAACTAAGTTCAACCAACTGCGCAAAAGGCTCCGTGACTGTGAAGAAGATCATCAAAAATCCACATAGCTAACAAAATGTTGATCGAGGAATGGAAAGACATGGCCATCACTTCCACCCAAAGGTTAACACACTTGGAACGAGGCATCGTTGACTTGGAAGAGAAATTCCTTAGGAGGATCAAAACTTGTCAAAAGACCGAGGGGGCTGAAGGAGGAATTCTAGCCAAGACCTATTTGCTGCTGGGACTTCGCGAGATGGGAATGTTGATCAAAGCGAGTAGAGGCGTCGAGTATGGGGAAGGTCCTTCTGGGACCAATAGATAGGATTTGTCTTTGCTTTACTTTTTGATGTAATAAGGCCACTAGGCATTTTATATTTTCGCATTCCTAGAGTCAAGTCGGATTTGTCTATTTTTCGACATCAATAAAATGAGGCATTTAGTATTTAAAATCTCCAAATTAATTAGTCTCTAGGCCTACCTCGGGCATAAAGAGGTTCCCCAACTTAGGATGCGTTTTACATTTTCGCATTACGTGTTTAAGTGATCACAATATTCTTTATATCTCCACTAACGTCATTGCCTTTTTGTTAGTAATTCCCCTTCCCCAAAGGTTAGTTCGTGCACTCTGGCATCAACATCTTGTTGCACCAGATCAAAGGGTCCTCCTCCTACTCCTCCTCTCAGTCATCCTAAAGGAAAAATCAAGGGTAAAACTAAAATGGCAGATGCAAGCGGTACTAGAAAAGACAACAGAGATGTTGAGATCATTGATGGACAGGGTATTCAGGTTCTGCACGAGGGTATGACTCCACTAGAGAAGAAGCTGCAAAAATTCCAAGAGGAACTTGATCAAGTCAAGAACTTGGCTCACTTATCATTCTCCCTCAACGTCCCAGACGTTCACTTCCCAAATGCTCTGAACCCCACTTTACCCCAAAACAACCCAATCACCCCAAATATCCCGTTCCACCATCACCATGCAACTACAACACTCCACCTCCCCTGGATCAGACAAGAGACCACGTCCAGGCTTACGACAACCCCATTTATGTGGAAAATGTAGCTCACTCCACACCACATACATATGAATCTGACGAAAAAGACAAGCTCATCAGGGATCTGGCCGAGGAACTCAAGAAATTGACCAACCGAGTTCAGGGCGTCGAAGGAGTTAAAGGGGTTGAAGGATTGAATTATGAGGACCTTTGCATACAACCCGATGTTGAACTGCCCGAGGGGTACAAACCTCCTAAGTTCGAGATGTTCGATGGTACTGGTGACCCAAGAGTCCATCTGAGGACTTACTGCGTTAAATTGGTCGGCGTGGGAAAAGATGAAAGGATATGCATGAAGCTCTTCATGAGTAGTTTGTAAGGTGATGCACTATCCTGGTACATCAATCAGGATCCAAAGAAATGGACTGGTTGGGTGAATATGGCTACAGATTTCATGGATAGATTCAGATTCAATACGGAGAATGCACCGGATGTGTTCTACATCCGGAACTTGAAGAAGAAACCAACTGAGACTTTTTGCGAGTATGCTACTCGTTGGAGGTCAGAGGCTGCTAAGGTCGGGCAAGTCTTGGAAGAAGAACAGATGAAGAAATTCTTCGTGCGCGCTCAAAATTCTCAGTACTATGAGCGGCTGATGATGGTCGAAGGGCACAAATTTTTTGATATCATCAAATTGGGAGAACGAATCGAGGAAGGCATCAAAAACGGTATGGTTACTTTGAAGCCTTACATGCTACCAACAAAGCTCTGCAATCCGGTGGTGTGTCCAAGAAAAGGGATGTAGGAGCCGTGATGGTGGCACAAAAAGCCAAGTCCCCTCCCAAATATCAAGTATACCCCGCACCTTCCTTCACATACCAACCAACTCCAAATTACCAAGCACTTTCACCTCAATATCAGACCGCCTCACCCGCCTACCAAGCTCCACCACCCACATATCATCCTACCTCGCCCAGATATTCCAAGCCAGCTCCCGTCTATAATGCCTATAATTCCCACCCTTCTCACTACCAATCATCTCCCGCTCGCCAAAACTTCCCAAGACCTCGCCCAAATTTCAACTGTCGTCCACCAAAACAGTATACCGCCATAGCTGAACCCATTGACCAATTATATGAAAAGCATAAAGCCGCAGTTTATGTCACACCGATTCCTGATGTCATCCCTGAGAACCCATCTTAGTGGGTCAACCCTAACAAAACCTCTGCTTACCACTCCGGCATGAAAGGGCACACCATCGAGGAATGTCGCTCCTTGAAAGACAAGATACAAACCCTCATGGATAACAAGATCATTGTAGCCAAGGACCCTGCTCCTAATGTTCGCAATAATCCGCTGCCTGAACATAAGGTTGGTATCCACATGATTGAGGTTGAAGATGATTGGGATCCTGAGGGATCGATTGGGCTAATTGCCGATGGTGATCCAAAGAAGCCTGCAATTATGCTTAATCCGATCATGGTCCAGATGCAGCCATCTGAGGAAGTTGAGATAAACGTGTCAATTCCACTTGAGTTTGAATCGAGACCACCCACCAAAGGAAAAGCCCCAAAGCCGATCGAAGTCGACTTTGCGCGACCGCTCAAAGTTGCAATCCGGACATCTATAACATATACTCCGACAGGAACAAGAATGACCTAACCTATTCCTGTGGCAATGTCAACAACGACACCCTTTTACTCCGACGCCATTCCATGGGACTAGACCGCTGAAGTAAGGAGGAAAGGTAAAGGCAAGTATGAAGAAGCTATCGTTGCACAGGGTATGACGAGAACTGGCAGAGTTTATACCCCTGAACATTTGGCCGAGTCTATCAAGCAGACAAATAACCGTCCCCCCATCATTGAAACAGGTTCAGACGATCACTGGAGAACGATACAAGCCAAGGAATACTCAATCCTCGATCAGTTGAACAAAACGACAGCTCATATATTCATCATCTCCCTATTGCAAAACTCTGAAACTCACATGAATGCTTTGCTAAGGGTGCTGAGTAAAGCATACGTGCCTGACAATATCACCAGTGGGGAAATGGCCAACATGGTAGGACAGGTGCTGGAGAGACATAAGATAAATTTCCATGAAGATGAGCTACCTCCTGAGGGGCTAGGGCATAATAGAGCACTACACATCACGGTACAATGTGAGGATCATTTCATCACAAGGATCCTAATTGATGGTGGTTCCAGCCTCAACATCTGTCCGATGGTCATGCTCAAGAAATTGGGCAAAGGTCTACATGAGATAAAGGAAGAAGAGATCAACGTAAAAGCCTTCGATGGTTCGCAAAGATCCACCATGGGAGAAATCACTTTGTACTTGCAGATGGGACCAACTTGGTTTGATGTAGATTTCCAAGTGATAGATGTGCCTGCATCCTACAACTTACTGTTGGGACGACTTTGGATCCACGCGGTTGGGGCCGTGGCATCCACCCTACACCAAGCTGTGAAGTTTGAATGGAACCAGCAGGAGGTAATCATTCATGGCGACGGTAGAAACCATATCTACGGCCGCCAGACCTTTTCGGTCATCGATGGAAGGAGAAAGTTGGGCGGAGAAATCTATCATAACACATATCGTGTTAACACTATTGACAAAAAAAAGTGGTAGGGCAGTAAGACCAAAAGTATACTGAACTGGCAAGGGTACGAGCCGGGTAAAGAGCTCGGTAAGCATCTTCAAGGAATAACAAAGCCTATAACACTCAAGAAGCATGGTACTACTTTTGGTCTAGGGTACGAGTACACTTGGAAGGAGTTCAAGGATTGGTCGCCACCATGGCGCGGCCATTACTACCCATTGGAACAACCAATACCCCGCATAGAGCAGACTTTCCAGCCAGCCGACGTCATATATGGTACAGACGAAGAGGAAGTACTAGCGGCAATGAGGGATCTTTTTCTGGATGATGAGGATATGGACTGCTGTGTCATCTTAGAAGTGGAGGGGGAGGAAGGTCCTTCCATACAGGTCGTGAGCAAGGGATCACATCTCAACAATTGGTCTATTAGGACGACCAAAGCTCGTCGAGCCTCGGGGTAGCAAGGCTAACAAAACAAACATTATCTACAGTTTATTTATTCGAAGCATTTCCTTCCTTTTCGCATTTTTAATTTTTGCAAGAAAAGAGCTTTTATGATCAAACAATTACTCAATTTGTCAAAGCATTTCCAATTTCTTTATAAATCTTACATTTACTCATATTTATTTGTTACTGTTTTCCTCCCCATTACTTTATTTTGCACATCATTAATATTACTTATCTTGATGAACCGACGACTGTGACCTGCAACGAGGCAACGCAACAAATGGATTCCGAGTCAGACGAGGATGATATACCTGAGGATATTATTAAATAGGTCGTGAACTTTGAGAATAGACCTAAGTCTAACTTGGACGAGACTGAGGTCGTCAACCTGGGAAACATAGAGAACGTCAAAGAAACACGCATCATCATTCATCTATCACCGTAAAAAAGGAGGATTATACGAAATGTTTAAGGGAGTATGAGGACATATTCGCCTAGAAATATGATGACATGAATGGCCTCAGTACATCTATTGTGGCCCTCAAGCTACCAACCAATCTGACATGCTCACCAGTAAAGCAAAAGCTCAGGAAGTTCAAAGCAGACATGAGCTTGAAAATCAAAGAAGAGGTCACCAAGCAGATCAATGTCGGGGTTCTCCGAGTGGTCGAATATCCTACATGGTTATCCAACATTGTGCCTGTACCAAAGAAAGACGGGAAGGTCAGATTCTGCATCAACTACCGGGATCTCAACCGGGCCAGTCCAAAAGACGACTTCCCCTGCCAAATATACACATCTTAATTGACAACTGTGCCAAGCACGAGCTGTAGTCTTTTGTGGATTGCTTTTCTGGTTACCATCAGATTTGGATGGACGAGGAAGATGCTGAGAAAATGGCATTTATTACGCCATGGGGGGTGTATTGCTACAAAATGATTCCATTCGGTCTGAAGAATGCAGGGGCCATTTAGATGAGAGCCATGACTACTATAATACATGGTATGATTCATGAGGAAATCGAGGTATATATGGACGACATCATCATCAAATCAAAGAAAGTTGCTGATCACATGGGAGATTTGAGAAAGTTCTTTAACATGTTAAGGAAGTACAATCTGAAACTTAACCCCGCAAAATGTGCGTTCGGGGTTCCTGCCGGCAAGCTGCTAGGGTTCATTGTCAGTTGTCGAGGAATAGAGCTAGATCCATGAAAGGTCAAAGCCATCCAAGAATTGTCGCCGCCAAGGAGAAAAAAGGATGTTATGAGCTTCCTGGGACGACTCAATTATATCAGCCGGTTCATAGCCCAGTCTATCGTCATTTGTGAACCAATCTTCAAGATGCTAAGAAAGGATGCTGCCACCAAATGGACTGAGGATTGTCAAAAGGCCTTCGATAGAATCAAAGAGTACCTCTCAACACCACCGGCCTTGGAACCCCCAGAGCTGGGTAAACCCCTATTACTCTACCTAGTTGTATTAGATGGAACTTTCGGTTGCGTTCTCGGGCAACATGACGAAACATGGAGGAAAGAGCAAGCAATTTACTACCTTAGCAAAAAGTTCACCTCGCATGAGGCCCGATATTCTCTATTAGAGCGCACTTGTTGTGCTTTGACTTGGGTTGCACAGAAGTTGAGGTATTATTTCAGTGCCTACACAACGTACCTCATATCGAGGATGGATCCGCTCAAGTACATCTTTTAGAAACCTATGCCCACTGGCAAGCTGGCTAAATGGAAGAAACTGTTGAGTGAGTTCGACATAATTTACGTAACTCAGAAGGCAGTCAAGGGACAAGCATTAGCCGATCATCTTGCTGAGAATCCCGTGGATGGAGAATACGAACCTTTAAAAATGTATTTCCCCAATGAGGAAGTATCATTCGTTGGAGAGGACATTGCAGAATCCTACGACGGTTGGAGGATGTTCTATGATGGGGCCATGAACTTCAAAGGCGTGGGTATTGGAGAAGTCTTAATTTCTGAAATTGGTCAGCATTACCCGGTATCCACCAAACTCAGGTTCCCCTGCACCAACAACATGGCTGAATATGAGGCTTGCATCCTTGGGCTCAACTTGGCCATCGACATGAATGTTCAAGAATTATTAGTGATTGGTGATTCAGACTTATTAATACACCACGTTTGAGGAGAATGGGAGACCAAGAATTCCAAGATACTGCCTTATCTACATCGTGTGCAGGAATTTAGAAGGAGGTTCACAAAGATTGAATTTCGGCATGTTCCCAGAATCCAGAATGAGTTCGCCGACGCACTGGCCACCTTGCCATCCATGATCCAGCATCCGGATAAGAATTTCATTGATCCTATCCCGGTGGGGATTCACATTTAGCCGGCTTACTGTGCCCATGTTGAAGAGGAAGCAGACAGAAAACCTTGGTTTCATGACATTAAGAAATACTTGGCAGAGGGAAAGTACCTAGAGTTTTCAAATGCCACTCAAAAGCGCAGTTTACGAAGATTATCAAACAACTTCTTTCACAGCGGAGGAATCCAATAGAGGAGGACTCCCGATCTGGGTTTGCTAAGATGTGTCGAAGCAAAGGAAGCAACGAAGCTGTTGGAGAAAATACATGCTGGTACATGCGGTCCTCATATGAACGGATTTGTTCTAGCAAAGAAGATTCTTCGGGCTGGTTATTTCTGGATGACCATGGAAACAGACTGCATACAGTATGTCCACAAATGCCATCGGTGTCAAATACATGGGGATACGATAAAGGTACCTCCCAGCGAGCTTAATGCAACAAGCTCACCCTGGCCGTTCGCCGCTTGGGGCATGGATGTTATTGGACCGATCGTGCATGTCGCCTCCAACGGACACATGTTCATTCTGGTTGCCATTGACTATTTCACCAAATGGGTCGAAGCAGCATCCTAAAAAGCAGTTACTAAGAAAGTGGTAGCCGACTTTGCCCGCGACTACATTGTTTGTCGGTTTGGAGTTCCAGAGTCAATCATAACCGATAATTGTTCCAATCTCAACAGTGATTTGATGAGAGTAATGTGTGAAACCTTTAAGATCAAGCACAAGAATTTTACAGCATACATACCTCAAATGAACGGAGCCGTCGAGGCTGCCAACAAGAACATCAAGAAGATATTGAGGAAAATGATAGAAAAGCACAAGCAATGGCATGAGAAGTTATCATTTTCTCTATTGGGGTATCGTACCACGCTGCGCACATCACCCGAGGAAACTCCTTACATGTTGGAATACGTTACCGAAGCCGTCATTCCTGCTGAAGTTGAAATTCCATCCCTGAGAATTATACAAGAAGATGAGCTCAGCAACGCAGAATGGGTAAGAAGTCGTTATGAGCAGTTGGCCCTCATAGACGGAAAGAGAATGAACGCGGTTTGTCATGGTCAGTTGTATCTAAACAGAATGACTCGAACCTTCAACTAGAAAGTCAAACCAAGACGATTCACACCGGGGCATCTGGTGTTAAAGAAAATCTTTCCTCATCAAGACGAAGCAAAAGGGAAATTCTCTCCCAATTGGCAAGGCCCGTACATGGTTCACCGAGTGTTAACAGGAGGAGCACTCATACTGGCGGAAATGGATGGAGAAGTTTTTCCTAAACCATTAATTCAGATGTAGTCAAGCGCTACTATGTGTAATGGTTATGCTTCTATCAATGTTGTAAAATGAACTACACCCAACCTGATTCCCGTTTAAGAGGGGATACGTAGGCAGCCTTGTGGGTTCGATCACATTCTTATAAAAATTTCATTTTCCCCCCGAATGGAAACTAGGGCAGAATTTTGAGGAGGGCCCTCAAAATTCCGAAGCAAGTTCAGTCGAGCACCGCACCAGTAACAACCGAAAGCCTTCACCCATCAAACTGGGGCAAATGTTGAGGAGGACCCTCAAATCTCCGCGGCAAGAGAGGTTGCAATGTCTTGAACCACGTCACGGTCGTCGGTTCATCCAAACAAAATTATGCTTTCTATATGTCATATCATATTTTATAAAACAATGCATATTTAGTTTCTCAAAAAGCAGTTTATTTTAGCAACGCTACCCCTGAGGTACAAACAAAGTCATCATCATCAAGCAGATAGGCCGATTCGAGCCAGCGGAGATATGAACTAACCTTCCCCTTTACAGAACTCACGATTTTTCTTTGGATGCAAGCACGAATACGCCGAAAGACCAAGACATCCCAATATCCCCATATGACGCATGCTTCTCAAGGATACACCCTCAAATTCATTGCACATGCCAACGCTTACTACTATCATCATTGCAAACGATGATTCATTTACAACAGTCGTATCATCGCACTTTATCATCAACTAAGAACTCTTACTATCACTTTATTTTCTGCATTGCATGAAGCTACTTTTCTACCTCTCGATACTAAGCTCTGTCTCTATCTTTCATGAGGTTAAGCTCTACCTCCATTCGCATCTTCGCATAAGGTTACTTTCTGCCTTCCGAGACTAAGCTCTGTCTCTATCTTGCATGAGGTTAAGCCCTACCTCCATCTGCATTTACTTTTCGCATAAGGCTGCTTTCCGCCTTCCGAGATGAAGCATTGTCTCTCCGCGCTCACATTGCATAAGGCTAACTTCTTCCTTCCGAGGTTAAGCTCTACCTCCATCTGCATTTACTTCTTGCATAAGGCTACTTTCCGCCTTCCGAGACTAAGCATTGTCTCTCCGCATTTTTCTCACATTGCATAAGGCTAACTTCTGCCTTCCGAGGTTAAACTCAACCTCCATCTGCATTTGCTTCTTGCATAAGGCTACCTATTCTGCCTTCCGAGGTTAAGCGCTACCTCCCCCCGCATTTTATTTCCTGCATTGCACAAGGCTCCGCCTTCCGAGGTTCTACGCTACATCTCTCTACATGCTCATACGGTTTTCTTACTTACATGTGAAATAGACAACCTGTCTAGGACATGCATCTCATGCATTAGAAACCCTGCTTAAGTTCGTTTATTTTCATCATGTCTACTTTACTCATTTTGCAAGCCATGATCATGGTTAATAACAGTAACAAGTGATAAAAACTGTTATAAGGCATTATTACTGCATTTTCATAATCATAGCATATAGAAACCATGTTTTAGAGTATTCATATGTGCATTAGATGTCATGGTCTTAGGATTATACTTTTCATCATGTTTATCTCGAATTGCAATTGTTGAACACCTAATCAGCATGCTAATCTAATAAAATGTGGTTAAGTGGCTGAAACGTTTTATGTAAATACACCCCTCTTGAAATCAGGACTAAATATGCATGTACACCCCTTTTGAAATAAATAGGCAATGTATAGGGCGCCTAGGCAAACTTTAGGCCTAATGCGTACTAATCAACTAATTGTGTTTGCTTGCCGGTATTAGGAATAATCAGTCCCTTTTGGAATACTGAAAAACTTTGTTGTTTTCTTTCACGTTTGTTTTTTTGTCTGTTTGGAAATTCATCTTACTTTACTCTAAAATTCCTCCGTTTTCAATATCCTAGCATCTTGAAAATTATGCATCTATTTCCTCTTTACTGAAATATTATCTGATTCATGTTCCGTTATGTTTTAAACTACTGGGTTTCAGAGTTACACCACTCTACTCAAAATCATGCTATTTTGAATCTTTGCTCTGTATTTCCTCTAAAGCTACTGTATTTTCTGGAACAATTTTACTTATTCCCGTTATTACAGCTTTCTTTAAACTGCTGACTCTTACTCTACGTTAAGCTACTGTACCTTTTAAGTCAATTCTCTTTTAAATCATTATATTATCTCAAAATCATGCTTTAATGAGGATTCTAAGTCGTTGTGTACTTCTAAATCCTACTGCTGCCTCTAAACTACTGCATTTCTGAAAGTCAATCATTCCTTTGAATTTCTCAGTCTTAACTAAACTGTCTGCTTTCACTACTAAGTTTTCAAACATATTCTCTTACTAAAACTATCAGAATTTACTGATTTTCAACTCAGAAACTCTTGTTTTAAATTCCTGTCATTGAGACCTTAAGTGCGTTTGAGACATGCCAATTATATGTCTACTTGTGGAGGTATCTATGAGCCTTTATTTGTCCCAATGTGTTCCTTCATATGTGAAGTTCTGCTTGTTGTGCTTGTCGCCTAGTATTTTTATCCTTTAAACCTAGGATGTCCAGCCTAGCACTCACACTGTAGGATTAGTGGTCCTAATAACCCTCCAGGACTCATAGGACGGGACGGGTAATGGCACGCAATAAGCTTTCTTGGCCAATACACACGCTTTAGATAACCTTACGGGGAGGGAAGGGTAGAATACAGATATGATGACTGGTGCGCTAATACCACGTGTAGCCGCCTCCTCGAGGTGTGACATACCGAGTATTGCATTGAAGTGATCTGTATTACTTTAAACCTAGGACACTTCTTTTCAAATGTTTATGTTATTCAAAAAAAACCTTTAAAGATTTTCATACTTGTTTTAAATCCCCTCATATGTGAACCTTATTTGTTACTTGCTCGCCGTCCAAATTCACAAAACTTATTGGTTGGGACCCACAGTTGTAGATCCTGAGGGGTGCCTAATACCTTCCCTTCGGGATAATTTCAAGCCTTTACCCAATCTCTGGCAACGTAAACTATTTCATGAGTTTCTCAACTCTAGGTGACCTTATGCACCATAAAAATCGTTAGGTGGCGACTCTTCCTTAAACCTCTTCCTTTAAGGAGTTTTCCAGAATGTCATCAACCCGATCTCTCCGTACCTAACCCGTGCGATAGAAAAAAGGGGCGCGACACTTGGTTCGACGTAGATTTCCAAGTGATATATGTGCCTGCATCCTACAACTTATTGTTGGGACGACCTTGTATCCACGCGGCTGGGGCCGTGGCATCAACCTTACACGAAGCTGTGAAGTTTGAATGGAATTACCAATAGGTAATCATTCATGGAGACGGTAGCAACCACATCTATGGTCACCAGACCTCTTCGATCATCGACGGAAGGAGGAAGTTGGGTGGAGAAATCTACCATAATGTGGAACGTGTTAACGCCATTGACAAGGACAAGTGGTGAGGCAGTAAGACCGAAAGCATATTGAACTGGCAAGGGTACGAGTCGGGTAAAGGGCTCGGTAAGCATCTTCAAGGAATAACAAAGCCAATAACACTCAAGAAGCACGGTACCACTTTTGGTCTTGGGTACGAGTACACTTGGGAGGAGTTCAAGGATTGGTCGGCACCATGGAGCGGCCCCTAATACCCATTGGAGCAGCCAATACCCCACATAGAGCAGACTTTCCAGCCAGCTGACATCACATATGGTACAGACGAGGAGGAGGCGCTAGCGGCAATAAGGGATCTATTTCTGGATGATGAGGACATGGACTGTTGTGTCATCCTTGAAGAGGAAGGGGAGGAAGGCCCTTCTATACAAGTCGTAAGCAAGGGATCATGTCTCAACAATTGGTCTGTCAGGACAACCAAAGCCTATCGAGCCTCGGGGTAGGAAGTCTAAGAAAACAAGCATTATTTACAGTTTATTTATTTAAAGCATTTTCGTCTCGTATTTTAATTTTTGCAAGAAAGAGCTCCCATGTTGAATCAATTATTTAATTTATCAAAGCATTTCCCGTTTCTTTATAAATCTTACATTTACTTGCTACTGCTTTCCTCCCTATTACTTTATTCTACACAGCATTACTATTACTTATCTTGATGAACCGACGACTGTGACCTGCAACGAGGTAGCGCAACAAATGGATTCCGAGTCAGACGAGGATGATATACCTGAGGATATTATTAAAGAGGTCGAGAACTTTGAGAATAGACTTAAGTCTAACTTGGACGAGATTGATGTCGTCAACTTGGGAAATGCAGAGAACGTCAAAGAAACACGCATCAACATTCATTTGTCGCCGTTAGAAAATGAGGAATATACGGAATTCTTAAGGGAATATGAGGACATATTCCCCTGGTCATATGATGACATGACTGGCCTCAACACATCTATTGTGGCCCACAAGCTGCCAACCAATCCAACATGCCCGCCAGTGAAGCAGAAGCTCAGGAAGTTCAAACCAGACATGAGTCTGAAAATCAAAGAAGAGGTCACCAAACAGATCAACGTCGGGGTTCTCCGGGTGGTCGAATATCCTACATGGTTAGCCAACATTTTTCTTGTAACAAAGAAAGATGGTAAGGTTAGAGTCTGCATCGACTACCGGGATCTCAACTGGGCCAGTCCGAAAAACGGCTTCCACCTGCCAAACATACACATTTTAATTTATAACTGTGCCAAGCACTAGCTGCAGTCCTTTGTAGATTGTTTTGCTGGTTACCATCTGATTTGGATGGACGAGGACGATGCTGATAAAACGGCATTAATTACGCAATGGGGAGTGTATTGCTACAAGATGATGCCATTCGGTCTGAATAATGCAGGGGCCACTTACATGAGATCCATGACTACGATATTCCATGACATTATTCACAAGGAGATCGAGGTATATGTGGACGACATCATCATCAAGTCAAATAAAGTTTCTGATCACGTGGAAGATTTGAGAAAGTTCTTCAATAGGTTAAGGAAATACAATCTGAAACTTAACCCTGCAAAGTGTGCGTTCGGGGTTCCTACTGGCAAGTTGCTAGGGTTCATTGTCAATCGTCAAGGAATAGAGCTAGATTCATCAAAGGTCAAAGCCATCCAAGAATTGCCTCCACCAAGGAACAAAAAGGACGTTATGAGTTTTCTCGGAAGGCTCAACTATATCAACCGGTTCATAGCCCAGTCCACTGTCATTTGTGAACCGACTTTCAAAATGTTAAGAAAGGATGCTACCACCAAATGGACTGAGGATTGTCAAAAGGCTTTCGACAAAATCAAAGGGTACCTGTCAGTACCACCAGTCTTGGTACCGCCAGAGCCGGGTAGACCTCCATTACTCTACCTTGCTGTGTTAGATGGAGCTTTCGGTTGTATTCTCGGGCAACATGAAAAAACAGGGAGGAAAGAGCAAGATATTTACTACCTCAACAAGAAGTTTACTTCGTATTAGGCCTGGTATTCTCTATTAGAGCGCACCTGTTATGCTTTGACTTGGGTCGCACAGAAGCTGAGGAATTATTTCTGTGCCTACACAATTTACCTCATATCGAGGATGGATCCGCTCAAGTACATCTTTTAGATCCTGTTGAGTGAGTTTGACATCATGTTGAGGCGGGAATGTATACACAGAAAACAGAGGTCACATAATAACGCATGTCCCTCATCCTGGCCTGCACGGACACACCCCTTGCACCATGACCTCACAATATAGAAAGCATAACCATATAAATGAAATGGCACGGCATCACCCTTCATGCTTTATGATATTTCCTCACATGATAATGTATATAAAATGGCACGGCATCACCCTTCATGCTTTACACTCTTCCTCACATGATAATGATATAAACAATGGCATGACATCACCCTTCGTGCTTTACACTCTTTCTCACATGATAATGATATAAACAATGACACAACATCACCCTTAGTGCTTTACACTCTTCCTCGCATGATAATGAATATAAACAATGGCACGACATCACCCTTTGTAGCAAACAATGATAAATAGAAGGAAAAACTCCCTCAACAAAGCTAGGAAAAACACTTACCTCAATGCGGCTAACTCCACACTCAAATTTCACCTTTCCTTCACAAATTCATCTCCACTCATCTCAATCTAGCCCAAGGCGACTATCCAATCATGAACTCATAATTGACCTTGAACTGATTCCTCAACTAACTCTCTGGCGTAGCAAGAATCCGATCAATATTTCCATTACTAATCCCGGACACTATAGCAACCAGTGTCGTCGTATCAAAATTAACCAATTTTGCTTCTTTAACATCAGAAGGAGGCCAACTCCTCAATGCTGACACAAGAGTAATAAAAGAACCGCCAACATTTACATCATAGCTAACATCCTTAATATGCACCTTCTCTAGATTCCCAGATTGGTCTGTTGGTGTTTGTCCATTTTTATTACTAGACGAGAAAAGAACCAATATTTATTTCTAAAACACATGCCTTTTCAAAAGACCTCCCTAGTACAGTTACCCAACCCTCATCCCCTAATTCATTAACAAACTCATAATCAAAATAATAATAATAAAACCCAAAATTCATTCCAGCAGCGTATAGATAAAGTAATGAGAGAATGTAGTCGCAATAAATAAGAGAAATTAGAAAATGCTTTGATAAATGGAATAACTATTTTTGAACATTGAGGATCTTATTGCAAGAATAGAAAAATGCGGAAAGAAAAAATCATTTTAGTAAATAAAACGGTAAGTAATGCTTATTTTAGCCTTGCTACCCCGAGGCTCGCCGGGCTTTAGTTATCCTGATGGTCCAATTTTGTAGGTATGTCCCTATGCTCACAACCTCTATGGAAGGGCTTTCCTCCCCCTACTCCTCGATAATAACATAGCAATCCATATCATTACCTCTAAAAACAAGTTCCTTATTGCTGCAAATGCTTCTTCTTCGTCTGATCCATAGATAATGCCAGCCTGTTGGAAGGTCTGCTCCAGATGTGGTATCGGCTGCTCTAGTGGGTAGTAAGGACTGTGCCAAGGTGGCACCATTGCTTTTGATCTTGATAAGTTTGGAGATTCCTTGAAGGTTCTTGCCGAGCCCTTTTCCAGGTTCGTACCCATTTCAATTTAGTATACTCTCGATCTTGCTATCCCACCATTTGTCCTTGTCGATGGCATTGACCCGTTCAATGTGGTGGTAAGTTTCTCCACCCAGCTTTCTTCTTCTTTCGATCACCGGAATAGTCTGGCGGTTGTAAATAGGGTTACTACCATCGCCGTGAATAATGACCTCTTGGTGGTTCAACTCGAACTTCACTGCCTGATGCAGCGTTGATGCTACGGCCCCAGCAGCATGGATCCATGGTCATCCCAATAACAGATTGTAGGACGCTGGAACATCAATCACTTGGAAGTCCACCTCAAACCATGTTGGTCCCATTTGCAGGCATAGGCTTATCTCACCAATGGTGGACCTTTGAGATCCATCGGAAGCTTTCACATTGATCACTCCATCCTTTATCTCATGCAGCCCTTTACACAATTTCTTGAGTGTTATGAATGGGCAAATGTTAAGACTGGATCCTCCATCGATCAAGATTCTGGTGATGAAATAAGCTTCGCATTACACAGTGATGTGCAGTGCTTTGTTATGGCCCAATCCTTTAGGCGGCAGCTTGTCCTCATGGAAAGTGATCTTGTTAGCCATTTCCCCACTAGTGATGTTGTTTGGTACATACGTTTCACCGAACACCTTCAACAGAGCACTTCGATGCGTCTCGAAACTCTGTAGCAAAGAGAGGATGGATATTTGTGATGGCGTCTTGTTCAGTTGGTCGATGACCGAATACTCCTTAGCCTGTAATTTCCTCCAAAGGTCATATGGACCTATTTCGATGAGGGGAGGCCGGTTAGGAGCCTACTTGGTTGATTTGGCCAGATGCTTAGGGGCATAGACCTACCAGTTCTTCTCATGCCCTGTGCTGCGACAGCTTCCTCAATTTTGACCTTGCCTTTCCTTCTTGCCTCGGCCGTATAGTCCCAATGGATAGCGTTTGTATAGAAGGTCAGTGTGGTCAACATCACCACTGGAATTGGTGTGGCCATCCTTACTTCAAATGGAATGTGTGTTCGGGGTGGCAAGACTGCAACCTCAAATGGTGCCGATGCATTTTCCGGAGATACGAACTCAACTTCTATCGGTACTGGTGTCTTTGCAGGTGGCGCTGCTTCAAACTCAAGAGTTATGGACATATTTACCTCAGTATCCCTAGATGGTTGAATCTTGACTACGATCGGGTTGAGAGTGACTACTAGTTTCTTTGGATCACCGCCTTCTGCGATCAACCCGATTGATCCCTCGAGGTCCCAATCATATTCTATTTCAATCATATGGATACCTCCACCCTTATGGTCTAGCAGAGGATTGTTGCGGACGTTCAGAGCGGGCTCCTTTGCCACAATGATTTTGTTATCAATCAGGGATTGTATCTTGTCTTTCAAAGAGAGGCATTCATCGATGGTGTGCCCTTTCATGCCAGAATGGTATGCACAGGATTTTTTTGGGTTAACCCACTAAGAAGGGTTCTCAGGGGTGGCAGCAGGGATAAGGGTGACGTAACCGACAGCTTTGAGTTTCTCATAAAGCTGGTCAATGGGTTCAGCTATGGCGGTGTACTGTTTGGGAGGTCTCCGATCAAAATTAGGTCGAGGTCTAGGGAAGTTTTGACGGGTAGGGGTGATTGGTAATAAGATTGCTAGGAATTGTAAGTACGGTAAACGGGAGCGGGTTGTGAGTCTTTGGGTGAAGTAGGTTGATATGTGGGTGGTGGAGATTGGTAAGTGGGTGGAGGAGCCTAGTATGAAGAAATTAGGGGTTGGTTGGTATGTGAGTGGAGGTGTTGGATAAATTTGGTATTTGAGTAGGGATTTGGCTCTTTGTGCAACCATTACAGCTCCCACGTCTCTTTTCCTAGACACACCACCGGACTGTAAAGCCTTGTTTGTAGCTTGCAAGGCTTCAAAATTTGTGATCATACCGCTCTTAATACCTTCTTTAATTCGCTCCCCTAATTTGATAATGTCGGAGAACTTGTGATTTTCAATCATCATCAATCGTTCATAGTACTGCGGGTCCTGGGCCAGGACAAAGAACTTGTTCATCTGCTCCTCTTCTAAAGCAGGTCTGACTATAGCAGCCTCGGGCCTCCAGCGAGTAGCATACTTGCGAAATGGCTCTGTGGGTTTCTACTTCAAATTCTGGATATAGAATACGTCTGGTGCGTTCTCTGTGTTGAATCTTAATCTTTCCATGAAGTCAGACGCCATACCTACCCAGTTTAACCACTTCTTAGGATATTGGCCAATATACCAAGTCAATGCATCTCCCTTCAAACTCCTCATGAATAGCTGCATGCGGATCCTTTCATCCTTTCCTACGCCAACCAGCTTGTCACAATAGGTCTTTAGATGGACCCTCGGGTCACCAGTACCGTCAAACATCTCGAACTTCGGAGGTTTGTAACCCTCGGGAAGTTTGACCTCAGGTTGTATACAGAGTTCTTCATAATTCAACCCTTCGATTCCCTTGGTTCCTTCAACACCCTGAACTCGGCTGGTCAGCTTCCTTAGTTCATCGGCCAAGTTCTTGATAAGGAGGTCCTTTTCATCTGACTCGGACGGGTGTGGGATAGGTGGAGTTGAGTGTGGCATGGTTTCCACATAGATGGGATTGTGGAAATGGTCCTTTGTGAGGCTCTGAGGTTCTGGGATAATCAATGGGGTGTTGTTTGAAGTGCGGAAAGTATTGCACTGTACTGGGAGAGTTTGGTTCTTTGATGGAGTAGCGTGATGGTGAAGTGCGGGATGATTCTGTTGTCTTGGGATATTTTCTGGAGGTGTAGGGTGTTTTGGGAAGTTGACGTCTGGGATGTTGAGGGAAAATGACAGGTTGGCCAAATTTCGAACCTGATCGAGTTCTTCTTGAAATTTCAGCAGTTTCTAATCCAGTGGTGACATGTTCTCATTTAGGACATGAATACCTCGGTCGTTAGTGGCCTCTACCCGTTCAACCATATTTTCTTTCCTGGCACCCTTGGATTCGTCCATCTTACTTTTGCCTTTGTTCTTTCCTTTAGGAGGACTAGGAGGAGGAGTAGGTGGAGGGACCTTGGATCTTGTGCGATAAGTTGATTATGCCAGAGTGCACGAACTAACTTTTGGGGAGGGGAATAATAGAGAAAATAAATAAAACAAAAGAAACCCAAGTTAGTGAGGATTATGAAAAATATTGCAGTATTTAAACACATAGTGCGGGAGTGTAAAGCATGTCCTAAATTGGGAACCTCTTCGTGCCCGAGGCAGGCCTAGCGACAGATTGATTTGGAGAACTTAAAATGCTAAATGCCTCATTTTATTGATAAGAAAATAGACAAATCCCAAAACGACACTAAATAAACGTAAAATAAAAGTCACTAATGGCTATTGACCTATTGACAGAAAAAATAAAGACATTCCTATATACTTGGTCCCAGAAGGACCTTCCCCAGATTCGACATTCCTGCTTCCCTTGAACAGCTTTCCTAGCTCGCAATGTCCCAGCAACAGGTATGCTCTGGCGAGATGTCCTCCTTCAGTTCCCTCATCCCTTTGACAGTCTTCGACCCTTTTGATGAATTTCTCCTCCAGCTCGACTATACCTCGTTCTAAGTATCCCAACCTCTTGTTGGTGCTGATAGACTTGTCTTTCCACTCCTCGATCAGCTTCTTGTATTTCGTGGTGTTCATCCTCGCACTCACGGATCCTTTTGCGCAGCTGGTTGAACTTGATTTGCGCTTCAGCATTTTCATCTATAACCCTGTGACCTCGAAGGTACCCTAGCTTGCTCTGATCACCCTGATTATCTGCTAACCAACCAGGATAGAAAAGGGTACAACCGACATGATACATGTCTGGCTCGATGGTGTCCTTCTCAAGTATATCTTGCAGTACCACATGTGTTGGGCTTTGCACTTGTGAGGACTATCATCATTTTGGAAGTCTGCTCGAAGATGGCTCATTTTGTCGACCTTGGGTATGACTTTCTTCCTACCCTCTTGCCTCATAACTCGAAGAGGTACGTAAGGGTATGCCCCCCTTAAACCAATCAGTATCAGGAACGGTGCATCTTAGGATCAGATGATGAACTCATCTGTCGGAAACCACTCAAACATCCATTGAACCTGTTCTTCAGTCAGATTATCAAAGAGCTCGACCCATCCTTCGATATTCTCAGGCTGAGCGAACATGACGGGGATGTAATTCATTCGCTTCGGGTAATGGAAAGCGATGTGGTCATCCCAGATCCTTCGATGAATGTCTTGTCGGTATTCACCTCTTTGGAGGTGTTCCATGAGCCAAAGTTGAAGTAATAGATTGCAACCTTCGAAATGTCTTGCTCTTTGTTGACACTTCTCCAAGTCCCGATATATGTCTGCAATGATCATAGGCACAATGTTGAAGTCCTGCCCATCAATCCCTTCCATTAGCGTCTTAGTTACCATGGCCAGTCTGCTATGAATTCTCTCCTTCTTCATTGGAAACACGATCAAACCAAAAAAGCAGAACATGAAGACGAACACTCTACGATGGATGTGTCCCAGGGAGGTGATAGCAAACTCGTCATGATAGGTACGGTATGATTTGATGTGGCCGTACCTATCGTACAAATAATCAAAAGGTATGTATGATTCCTTCAAGCATACCAGTCCCGCATTCTTCTTCAGACCCATCATTTTAAGGAAACCTTTGCCCGTGCGGTTCTCAGGCATTAGCAACCTGGGGTTTCCTACACTAGGCCAGCCAGTCCTCCTATTTCCTCCAGTAAAGGTGTCATTTCGATGTCCCCAAAGCGGAACATGGACCTTCCGCAATCCCAGAATAAGGTAGCAGCCTCTATTATCATTTTGTTAGGATGCATTTCTAGGAGGGATGGTAGGTTTCCCAAGTATTTCCTGATGAGAGTTTTGTCACTAGAGTGTAGATCTTCCCACCAACTCAGTAGTCTCAGGTGGATGTTGGAGACCATACTGAATCTGGGGACTTCGTGCCTCATATTTCTGCAAGGAAAAGAAGGTTAGGCCCTCTCCCCCACCGGACTCGACTATTTAATATCAACAATTAGCATGAAGCATTTAGTTCTCCAAAGGAATGCACAGAACATGATGATATCTGTTTGGGTTTAGGAAAACCCGGCAGACCTTTGGATAAGGCTATCTTAAAAGCTATCATGCAGACAACACTTTAGCTTGGCTAGGTTTGACCATGATGCATGCAACAACATAATACAGCAAGGCTTCTATGGGGTTTTAGACTGGTACCCTTGAGTGGACAACTTAAGGGGGAAGGCACGGAACCGTCGACTGCACCGCTGATCAACTAGTTTTACCGCAACCACTCATCAAGCGTTGCTGTAGGATTTTTGTTTTGGCACGAGTGGAGTATGAATGTCGAGCATGGTTATGCAATAATAAGCATTAAAAGCAGGTTGTCATGTATTTGCACGTTTAATAAAGCGGTAAATACAACAGTTATAATTTAAAGTGGTTACAAAAGAAAACAAAGAAACATGTCAGTTTTGCTTTTTGGAAAGGAATATATACTTGAAAGAGATAAACAATTAATTGCACATAAAAGGGAAAAGGAAAGGGTACAAATATCAAACTCAGACAAATTTACAAAGCGGTTTGTAACTGTAAAAGCCTAAATATCCACAACGAATCGCCATGCTATAGCGCCCCCCTTTTTCCTTGCGGAGATCAAGTTCAGGACATTTTGGGTCAAGACAACTCTTTCCTTTTGGGAAGGGATTTGCATTTTTTGAGAGTCGCCACCTAACGATTTTAAAGGTGCGTTA
Organism: Nicotiana undulata; assembly: GCA_005239495.1. NCBI lineage: Eukaryota > Viridiplantae > Streptophyta > Magnoliopsida > Solanales > Solanaceae > Nicotiana > Nicotiana undulata. Next base: position 192,202 of record ML276772.1, read on the forward strand.
GGGCGCCTATGGGGTTCATTTACAGCTACGTTTTTAACCAGATATAGGGTAAGGGCTTGAAATTATCCCAACGGGAAGGCGTTAGGCACCCCTCAAGATTTCCAAGTGTGGTTCTCGGCCAAATAGCTTTTTCTGAATTTGTACGATTTAGCAAACAAACAAATAAAGGCTCAAATAAGAGGGGTTTAAGTCCATAAGCATACAAGGTGTCTGAAAATAGTTATAGAAAGGCTGAGTTTTGAAAAGAGTTACAATCTAAACATTTAAAGTAAAGGATGTCCTAGGTTTGTGATAATATGGATCACGTCAATGTAATACCCGGTATGACACTCCTTAAAGAGGGGATACACGCGGTATTAGAGTATCGGTCATCATGTCCATATTCTACCCTTTCCCACCACGTGAAGGTAACTAAAACGCGTGTTGGTTGCGAACTCTATTACGTGCTGTTACCCACCCCTTCCTATTAGTCTTGGAGGAGTTTATAACTACTATCCTAAAGGGGATGTTTCTAGGCAGATCCTCAGGTTTTAAAGGTAAAAATACTAAGGCGACATACAATAAATAAGTAGGACTTGCAAATAAGGGGAGAGCATGGAAAACAAGTAAGGCTCACATATACCTCCACAAGTAAAGCAATTAGACAGCACAACTCAAACATATTTAAGGGAAGTATTTAAGCTCAGAATCCTAAGACATGATGTCTAAGTGAGTTTAGAATATAAACATATAGGCAGACCTGTCTTATTACTCAGGAAAGGGTCATAATCAATTGGCCTACTGGTTTTAGCATGTTGGTAGTTAAACATGATCACAAAGACAGATCTTGTATTTTATTTTTTCTTCTTGTAACTTATTACCTAAGGCTTGCCTAGGTGTAAAATAACATGCAACAGTTGTGGTGGTTTGTTAAGGATTCCGACTATTAATCCTTTAGCATGTGATTCTACATATGATCAAAGTACTGGTTGACAGTTTATTTAGAACATAGGATTGTGTGTTTAAGCTAAGTATGATCCTATGAACATGATATCTAATATGCATAGACAGATATGCAGAATTCCTTGACAGGATTTTCTAAATGCATAAAATCACAGTATTTTTTAACATGCTTTCAGAAGATGCAGCAAGTATGAGAATGACTGATTTTAGTAGCGGATTGTTACCCTAAGAAGGATTTCTAGGTTGACTACAGGATTATTAAATTATTGCACAGCTTCAGGAACAACATAAGTGAAAGGTGTTAATAAACCATAAGTGGAAGCATATTAAGAACATGCAAAAGGGGGGAGGGGTAGTGACATGTTGAGCATAGCATGCAGACTAATTGAGAGTAAAACAACTAAACCATAAGTGGAAGCAGATTAAGAACAACATGAATCGAAATGCCCAAAGAAACATATTATTTTGAAGCTCTAAATATAAATTGAGGACATACTAATTGGGATATAGTAAGTACATAATGAAGAGTAAGCAAAGTAGAATAACTAGTTTTGGCTTGCAGCCGGCTAGTAATGGTAGCAAGTAATCATGGGAAGCACAGTAGAGAATATGTGAGTAAGAGAGGGTCTGAACAATGTGTGTCTTCGTGTCTTGTTAATGAAAGAGCAAGGTACATATATAGTGTAAGTCTAGGTAGCAAATAAGGTAATTACCAAAGTCAATCAGTAATTATGGGATTTTGTATCAATTAGTATAAAATCAGCATTATACTCACTTAATTGATGGAGTTACCTTTGAACGGTAATAGACAGGTAGCCAAATAAGGCAAGACACCATAAGATGGGAATATAACACATAAGGAAAAATTCCACATAGTACAAGTATAGGACAAGTAATTAGGTTGGGTATTGAATATCCAATGAAGGGAAATGCTTAACAATCACATTGGCAGCATAATCAACTATAGAATAAGGTAGGAAAATATTTCATAAGTCAGAAAATCAGTAAAGAATATCACAGGAAAATCAGTGAAGCATGTCAATCACAGGGAATCAGGGATTCCGCTAGAAGGTAATATTAACCAACGGAAAGTGTTGCAACTAAACTAAGAAAACATATCATAAGCAAGAATAGGAAGAGTAGGGTAAGAGAATCACATAAATCAGGGATTTAAGTTAGAACATAGTAAAATGATTAAAGTAAATAAAGTAAACATGATACGAGCAAAGGACACAAACATCAGAAACCCTAATGAACAAAAATATTGTAAAGTCATCGAAAATCTCAAACCATTCGTGGGGAGCATGTACTCATTTAGGTTAAATGAGAAAATTCATCAAAATAGACTCAGAATCCTAAGATTAAGGCAAAGCCACTTAGGGTTTCAAACAGAGTAAGTCAGATGAGGGAAAAAACACAAATAAATTGTGCAAACATATTAGAAATTATAGAATAATACTTAAAATCAGAAAGAGAATCATTCTTTTTTGAGAAATGTGTTAAGAAACCCTAGCTTGAAGATAAGAGTCATTTCTCGGATTCAAATTGATCAACGGCTCAGATTGATCGAGGGGTTGGGCCGAGTAGAAATTTAGATTTGGGCCGGGTATTTGGGTTGATTAAATTGGGTAGGGTTCGGGTGAAATTAGGCTAGTATAGGAATTAAAAAGTGGCTATTAATTAAATATCCATTAAAATAGATAAATAATTAACAAAAATAGAAAATGATTATAAAAAATAAAATTAATGCTAAATAAGTAAAATTAAAGTAATTAACTAATATTAAAAATATAAGATGATTAATTATTGAATTAAAATGATATAAAATGCGCATTTAGGCTATAACTGCAAGATTGTTGTAATTACAGCTAAATAATACCAAATTGGCTAATTAATAAAATAATTAAATCCTAATAGGATTAAAGTGATATATTGAGTTTAGAAAAATATTTTTAAATCATTTATAATATAATTTACGAATATTTATTGAATATAAAGTACTGAATAAATTGGAAAAGAAATTAAATAAAATATGAAAAATTATGGAAAAATACCAATTATTGTAAAAAATGGTTTTGGAAGGTATATATGCAAACTTTAAAAATAATTTGAGGAAATATTGGGTATTATTATGTCAAACGCACCGCATGTTCGATCGCGAGCGGGGTAATAGATGCATCTATGGTTCGAGCCGTTCGACCCTCGGCAGTGCACATTTATTTTCGCGATACTTCGGCCGTATGCTCCGGCATAGAATGTGTTGTACATTTGACTGAGAGTCTTGTCGTTATTATTTAAACGGCTTCATGTGAAAAGGAAAAGTTTGTATATTACATGCTAGTGTGATTTGACATGCAGAGGTATATTGTAAATTTATATTTGATATTTCATGTCTTTGTGATTTCTAGGGCTGCTATCCCTGGCTAGTCTTATTTAGTCTTGTTATTTAATCATGACCCTAGTAAGTATCACGTCTACTTCTCGTCACTACTTCTTCGAGATTAGACGGGATACTCACTAGGTACATATTTGCTTATATATACTCATGGTACGCTTCTGTACTTAATTGTACAGGTTTTGAGGTAGGTGCATTTGGTTATCAGACCGAAGCGCGATCTTGAGAGCATACTCTGTACCCGACTCCACGGTGAGCTGCTCTCCTTGGCGTTTCTCAACAGCACTTTGGAGTTTTCTTTTGTTATTTGTGTATATTACCTTCAGACAGTAGCACATTTGTTCTATCTTATTTTGTATATTCTACTAGTCCGCCCGTAGACTTGTGACACTAGGTCCTGGCACACATAGTAGACACTATATTTTGGCATTGTATATGTTATTTACGGTCCTTTTGGTTATGTTGATTTAAGTTGGTTAGGCTATACGTTGTCATACTACAAATTTAACCTTAAAGTTTGGCAAGTTTTGGAACAATTTATCAAATAAGGTAATCTCGCTAGTAACACAAGTGTTGGCTTGCCTGACCTTGGCGTTGGGCGCCATCACGACCTGAGTTTGGATTTGGGTCGTGACAACATGGTATCAGAGCTCAAGGTTCACGTAGGTCTCACAAGTCACGGGCAAACCCATTAGAGGCTTGCGGATCGGTACGGAGACGTCTGTACTTATCTTCGAGAGGCTATAGTGTGTTAGGAAAACTCTCCTTATACATATTCTATCATGCAGTTGGTGGAATACTAAGTCTTACTATCCTATTCTCTCATAGATGGTGAGGACGCACGCTTCTGATGTTCCAGACCCGGGTGGAGCCGCTACTCCCATTATCTGAGGTCGTGGCAGAGGACAGGGGAGGGCACCGGCCCGAGGTAGGGGACGAGGGCGTCCCAGATCTATTCCAGTTGCACCACCAGTGGAGGACCCCATCATAGAGGAGCAGGGCGAGGTTCCCCCAGCAGATCCTGCTCCAGTGGACTTTATGAAGGCACTAGGCTTCCACACGATCATGGGCCGTATTATGCGGTTTATGGACACTATGTCCCAGGCTAGCTTATTTCCAGCGGATCCTGCCACATCTCAGGCGGGAGGGGGAGCCCAGACCCCAACCGCCCAGGCCGCAGGTCAGGCAGCAGCAGTATATCATACCCCAGGTACACTGCCCGTGGGCGGGGCCCAGCCTGTTGCAGCAACACCTGAGCCCAGACCGGCTGCGGACGGTGATCTACATAAATCATTGGATAGATGGACCCGATTGCACCCTCCTATCTTCGGAGGTGAAAGGGGGGAGGATGCCCAGGACTTCATTGATAGATGCAGGGACAGACTGCACAACCTGAGGATATTGGAGTCCCATGGAGTTGACTTCACTACTTTTCAGTTAGAGGGTAGGGCTCGCAGATGGTGGTAGTCGTATATCCTTGGTAGACCAGCAGGTTCCCCTTCTATCACTTGGGAGCAGTTCACTCAGTTGTTTCTGGACAAATATATTCCACCCTCCGAGAGGGAAGAGCTGCGGTATCAGTTTGAGCAGCTGGAGCAGGGACAGTTGTCAGTGATGGACTATGAAGCTAGATTTTCTGAGTTATCCCGCCATGCCCTTATGATACTTCCTATTGATGCTGAGAGAGTGTGGAGATTTGTGGCCGGATTGCACTCAAGTATTAGGGCCAACATGGCCCGAGAGGTGGAGATGGGTACTTCGTATCAGCTTGTGGTCGAGATAGCTTTCCGGATTGACGGTTATCGATCGAGGGGCGGAGAGCAGGGTCAGCATGACAAGAGAGCTAGATTTTCTGGAGATTTCAGAGGTGCCCCAGCTAGGGGTAGAGGTCAGTTTGGTAGGGGCCATCCTAGCAGGCCTCCATATTCAGCTCCTCCACCACCTCCCCGTGGTGCTCCAATGAAGCCTTATTTCAGTGCCATACCGGAGAGTTCTTACCGCCCACCAGCCATTCAGGGTTCCTTCGGCGGGTATTCTAGTCATCAGGCATCTTCTAGTCCTTACTTCAGTACCATGCCAAAGGGTTCTTACCGTCCCCCAGCTATCCAGGGTTCTTCTTCAGGGCAGCAGGCCATGCCACCAGTGAGATGTTATGAGTGTGGGGATTCATGCCATATGAGGAGGACTTGTCCCAGGCTTCGGGGCAAGGCTGTTCAACAGAGTTATTAGCATGCATACTCAGCATCGGCGCCCCGTCCACCCATAGGTGGAGGAATGACTGGTAGAGGTCTCCCCAGAGGTGGAGGCTAGGCAGTGGGAGCTTTGCCAGCTCCTATTCATTCTAGCGGAGGTCAGTCTTCTAGTGCACCATCCAGATTCAATTCTATTTTGGCCCGAGCAGATGCAGTGGCCTCAAATTCCGTGATTATAGGTATTATTTCAGTATGTGGTAGAGAGGCATCAGTGTTATTTGATCCAGGATCCACCTATTCATATGTTTCAGCCTTATTTGCTCACTTTCTGGATGTTTCTCATGATTCCTTGGGTTCTCCTATTTATGTGTCCGCTCATGTGGGCGATTCTGTGGTGGTAGATTGGATTTATCGGTCCTGTGTGATTACATTTTGTGGGTTCGGAACTAGAGCGTTTCTCCTATTGCTCGATATGGTCGATTTTGAAGTTATTCTAGGCATGAATTGTATATCTCCCTATCATGCCATCTTGGATTGCCATGCCAAGACGGTTACCCTAGCCATGCTCAAGTTGCCTAGGCTGGAGTGGAGAGGTTCCTCAGTTAGCGCAGCTAGCCGGGTTATTTCCTTCCTGAATTCTGGACATATGGTCAAGAAGGGTTGTCTGGCGTATCTTGCTTATGTGCGGGACACCACCGCCGAGTCTCCGACGATCGATTCAGTGCCAGTGGTTCGAGAGCTTGTTGATGTATTACCTTCAGATCTTCTAGGCATGCCTCCGGATCGTGATATTGATTTCTGTATTGATGTAGCTCCAGGTACTCAGCCTATTTCCATTCCTCCGTACCGTATGGCTCCGAAAGAGTTGAAGGAGTTGAAGGAGCAGCTTGAGGAGCTATTAGCTAAGGGGTTTATCAGACCAAGTGTTTTACCATGGGGTGCTCCAGTTCTATTTGTGAAGAAGAAGGATGGGTCTATGCGGATATGCATTGATTACCGCCAGTTGAACAAAGTCACTATTAAGAACAAGTATCCGTTTCCGCACATCTATGATTTGTTTGACCAGTTGCAGGGTGCTCGGGTGTTTTCTAAGATTGATTTGAGATCGGGGTATCACCAGCTGAAGATTCGAGCCTCAGATGTTCTGAAGACTGCTTTCCGTACAAGATATGGCCACTATGAGTTCCTGGTGATGTCATTTGGCTTGACTAATGCCCCAGAAGCATTCATGGACTTGATGAATAGGGTGTTCAGGCCGTATATTGATTCCTTCGTCATCGTCTTCATTGATGACATCTTGATTTACTCACGTAGCCTGGTGAGCATGAGCAGCACTTGATACTTGTGCTCCAGACCTTGGTAGAACAGAAGCTATATGCTAAGTTCTCCAAGTGTGAGTTATGGTTGGATTTCGTGGCCTTCTTGGGGTATGTGGTATCCGGAGAGGGTATCAAAGTTGATCCTAAGAAGATTGAGGCAGTTCAGAGTTGGTCGCGTCCTACATCAACTATAGAGATCAGGAGCTTTTTGGAGCTTGCAGGTTATTATCGCCGATTTGTGGAGGGGTTTGATGTGCTGGAGAATTTTGGCACATTTAATACCATAGTGCTTAAATTATGGCTCGTTTCAAGAGCATTTACTCTTATTAATTATAGAATTTTGGTATTTTGCAGTACACAAGGTGTAAACACTCAAGACCATGCAAAAGAGAGTTAAAGAAGAGAAAAGAGGAGGAAATGGCCGAATGCGATCGCATATGCAACATGCGAATCGCATTTCGAGCCTAGAGATCGCATATCGCAAGAGAAAGTTGAGTCAAATTTAAGGAGTGAAATGCGGTCAAATATGCGACCGCATATCCCAAATGCGAACCGCATTTCAATCGCATCTCCATCTGATGCCTGAAGCCACACTGCAAATGCGACGCATGAATGCGATCGCATATCACCAATGTGGACCGCATCTCTCAAATGCGATGAACCTCTGAGACCTAGGGTTTTGATATGTGATGAAGAAAGTGAAGATGCGAATCGCATCCTTGTTATGCGACAGGAGTGCGATCGCATATCAACCCGACAGGGGTGTTTTTGTCTGTTTTTCACCCGAATTTCCTGCCCACTATAAAAGGATTTATCTTGGAAAATCTTGAGCAGATAGGGATCTTATCTTTTTGGACATATCTTCAGTTTTGTAAATATAATTTTGAGAGAGAAGAACAAGTTTTGAAGCTAGGGCTTTGCACACACACTTGGGTCTTGAAGATTTCACCATTGTGGTTAAGGATTTCTCACCCATTTATGTTTATTTTTCATTTCCTTGTTTTGTATTGAATATCTAAGTGTGTAGTATTTTTCCAACACTTGAATCCTTGTTTATGGGAATATTCATATTGAAAGTGTGGATTAAATACCTTGTTGTGCTTATGTATTGAATGATTTTATTATATTTATGAAGTGGGTGTTTGTTATTTTAATTATTCTTGTTCTTTAATGTTTCCAAAGGGATTAGCTAACCCTAGGACTCGCCCATTAACTCCGAATTAATTTTGGAAAAGATTATTTGGGGTTGGGAAAGATTAATTAACAAGAACTTGAGGATTTAACCCTCATTTTATAGATTCTACCTAGGGATAGGATTGAACTACTTGTAGCCAAACCCGGAAGTGCTTAATCTCCTAATTGGGTTAGGGATAACTCAATTAGGAAGTCTTGTTAGTCATTGGGAAAAGCTAATTAAGAAATGTTATCTGTGGCTAATTAACATTACCCGCTCATATTTATAAAATC
>ML276774.1:893-17030 GCA_005239495.1 Nicotiana undulata
CCACTTATTTGATTATTGTCTTAACTGTTACATGTTCATTATTGTTTCTATGACTATTTGGCCTTGTTGAATTGTTGTTAGTTATTGTTGTGACTATTTGGAAAAAGTTTTGGTTGTTTGAAATGGTTTCCTCGTGATATAAATATGGCTGAGAGGTTTGGTATTGTTTTATGGAATAAATGCATATATTTTGATATTCTTGTTGGTTTCTTGGTTGAGAGGTTATTGATGAAGTCATGAGAAAAATGCAGTTTATTTATTATAATTGTTTGAACAAATGTATTGTGAAAGGCTTGGCCTGATTTTGTAAAATTTTGAATAAACTTATATGATATGTCTGGTGGGAGCGGGTTGCACGCCGCAATAAGGAGTGATAACGAAGGACAGGTGGGATCGGGTTGCACGCCGCAACAGGAGTATAAGGGAGATATTTTAGGGAGGAGTACTAAGGGAGGACAAGTGGGAGTGAGTTGCACGCCACAACAAGGAGTGATAAGGGAGGATATTTACATTTATATTTTACTGATTTTTTAAGAAAAAGAGAATCAAAGTTTTGAAAAGCTAAAAATGTTTATTTTACTACTCTTTAAATATTTTAGTACTATTTCTATTTAAAGTTAAAGTTTGGAAATCTGAAGAGATATTTGAGAATTAGTTATAGCTGAGTTGTTTTATTTTATTTGGTTGCAACACTTAATTTATCTATTTATTTAGATTTCTTTCTTGCTCATTATTTATTGTTGTTAAAGATTATATTGTTGAAGCCCGACTTAGCCTCGTCACTACTTCGCCGAGGTTAGGCTCGACACTTACTCAGTACATGGGGTCAGTTGTACTATACTACACTCTGCACTCTTTTGTGCAGATCCAGGTACCGACCATCAGTAGAGATATTTAGAGCGGATATTCATTCGTTCGGAGATACGAGGTACATCTGTCGGCGTTCGCAGATTCCGAGAGTCTTCCCCTATTTTTACTTATACTGTTTTACTCTATTCAGAACAATTACACTATTTATTTCGGCCATTATTTGTAGTATTCTTTAGTAGTTCGTGGATTGTGACACCAGACCCTGGGGTAGTCTTAGAGTTATTTATATAGTTAGTTCGTGGTTCGTTTTATTTAATTGGTCATTATTATTATTTTATTTTATTGTTGTTGGGAATTATTCTAATTAAGTTCATTTGAAATTTATTTATTTATGCTTAAGTAATTAATTAAGAAAATTTGTTAATCGAGTTCTAACATTCACTTGCCTAGCAAGTGTGGTGTTAGGCGCCATCACGATCCCTAAGGTTGAGAATTTGGGTCGTGACAAGTTGGTATTAGAAGACTAGGTTTACTTAAGTCCCACAATCCACGAACAAACTTAGTAGAGTCTGAAGGATCGGTACAGAGACATCTGTACTTATCTCTCAGAGGCTATTGAGTTAGGAAACAACTCCATTTTTATTTATATTCTATCGTGCAGTTCTTGTACCTCAAATACTGATTTGGATTCTTCTATTCTCTCACAGATGGAGAGAACACGTGCTTCATCTTCCGCTGACCAGAATTCCGGACCTCCAGCAGCAGTAGCTCCTACTAGGGGCAGAGGCCGAGGAAGGGGCAGGACTCAGCCCGTTGCTCAGGCAGCAGCCACAGCTGCGGAACCCCAAATTGAGATTAGTGAGGGGGTTCCGACTCATACTGTCCCAGTGGGACCAACTCAGGTTCTCGAGGGGTTTATTGCTACCCCAGTTCTTCAGGATGCTTTGGTCCGCTTAGTGGGCCTTATGGAGAGTGTGGCCCAGACTGGCACCTTCCCTGTTGCAGCAGCCGTATCTCAGGCTGGAGGAGGGGTCCCGGCTCCTACTACCCACACTCCAGTTACTCCTCAGGTTCAGACTCCAGTGGCCAATCCCATTGGGGTAATTCAGCCAGTTGCAGCAGTGCCGCCCGCTAATGGGGCAACCATGTCATCAGATGCCTTGTGAAGACTTGACAGGTTCATTAAGCTATTTCCTGTCCATTTCAGTGGTGCTACTTCAGAGGACCCTCAGGAATATCTGGACAGTTGTCATGAGGTGTTGTGTAATACGGGTATTTTGGAGACCAATGGGGTCGATTTTGCAGCTTTTCAGAGGGGCATTTGCATTCGTACCTTGTGTCACGTTTTAACTTATACCCGCTTTGCAAATTTTTTTGCAAGCGTACCCACTTTTTCACATAACTTCAGCATACGGGGCTGAAGTAGCAAAGGCAATCACGCAAAACTTCAGCATTCTAGTAGATGGACCTGAAGTTTTTGTTTTGTAACTGACGAACTTCATCTCTAGAGCTGAAATTTTTGTTTGTAACTGGCGAACTTAAGCTCTAGAGCTGAAGTTTTTGTTTTGTAACTGGCGAACTTCTGCTCTAGAGCTGAAGTTTTTGTTTTGTATCTGGGGAACTTCATCTCTAGAGCTGAAGTTTTTGTCTTTGTAACTGGGGAACTTCAGCTCTAGAGCTGAAGTTTTTGTTTTGTAACTGGGGAACTTCAGCTCTAGAGCTGAAGTTTTTGTCTTTGTAACTGGGAAACTTCAGCTCTAGAGCTGAAGTTTTTATTCTGTATTTGATTAACTTCAGCATATTTGACATTTTAATTTATGAGTTTAACACATCAATTCATCACCGAAAATTGGAAAAAGCTAAATGCAATGCCACAAGGAAAAAAACTAGAATTTAGCCTAGAAGAGATTCAACATTCAGACCACTGAATTATTTGCAAAGAAAGAGAAGATTTGCAACGGCAATAGATGTTGTATCAAAGACCAAATAGCACTATTACTACTCCACCTTCTGGAGCTTAGAATATGAAAAATCCTGCAGTAAAGTGTGTTCTTTCTCAACTTTGAGGTTTCAATCAGTGTTTCGCGTCTTCTTCATCACAAAAATTGGAATACTGGTCAATATATTTGCTTTAGCTTCATTAATCAAAGAGAGAAATATTGAAGTCATCGTTGTAGAAGAAGAAAGAAGAAAACAAAGGAGGAGAAGGAGGAGGAGAAAGGAGCTGAAGTTGTTTAAAAAGTGGGTACAAGTTAAAAGGTTTTAAAAAAATGGGTATAGGTTAAATGGGGGCGACCAAATAGGGCGCCCCGTGTAATTTTTACCTTTTCAGATGACTGGTTCCACCAAGAAATGGTGGAGATATTATTTGTTGACTAGGCCAGTGAGATCACCAGCTCTGACTTGGGATCAATTTTCCTATCTCTTTTTTGGAGAAGTTCTTACCTGTCACTACTCGAGAGGATAAGCGTCGTCAGTTTGAGCGACTACATCAGGGTAACATGACTGTGACTCAGTATGAGACTCGTTTTGTGGATCTGGATAGACATGCTATGCTTATATTGCCCACAGAGAGGGAGAGGGTCAGACGGTTTATTGATGGCCTTGCTCAGCCCATCAGGTTGCAGATGGCCAAGGAGACAGGATCCGAGATTTCTCTTCTGGATGCAACTAATATAGCTAGGAGGGTTGAGTCAGTTCTTGGGATGGGAGGTCAGGGGTCAGACAAGAGACCTCGCCATTCCGGTGTTTTCAGTGGTGCCTCATCTGGAGGTGGGACTTCATTTAGCAGAGGTCATTCATCCAGGCCATTCCATTCAGCACTACAGGTTTCACACGGTACCTCAGGGGGTCGTGGTTCTTATGCACCTCCTTCTGCTCAGCCACTCAACAGTGCTCCTTCAGCTCCTATTAGAGCACCTCCTCTGCAGAGTTATTATCATGGTCAGCCAGTTCGTCAGGGTCAGTCCTCATATCAGGAGGGATGTTTTGAGTGTGGTGAATATGGGCATGTTCGGAGAGTTTGTCCAAATTTTTTGAGCAGTCAGCATCAGTACCAGAGTTCTCGTGCCATAGTTCCGACACCAGATGCAGTACCACCTGCCCAGCCAGCAAGGGGTAGGGGTCAGGTAGTCAGAGGTAGAGGCCAGAATGTTAGAGATGGAGGACAGATAACTAGAGGTGGAGGTCAGCCTACTAGAGGTTGAGGTCCTCTTAGAGGTTTGGTTCATGGTGGTGGGGCTCCACCCCAACTATATGCTTTTCCAGTTAAACCTGAGGCAGAATCCTCCGACGCTGTTATTACAGGTATCATATCAGTTTGTGATAGAGCTGCTTCCGTTTTGTTTGATCCGGGGTCTACTTATTCGTATGTTTCCTCCTATTTTGCCTCATATTTGAATGTGTCCCGTGAGCCCTTGAGTTTTCCTGTTTATGTGTCTACACCGGTGGGGGATTCTATTGTGGTAGATCGAGTCTATCGTTCATGCGTGGTAGTCATCAAAGGTCTTGAAACTGGTGTTGATATTTTACTTCTAGACATGGTTGACTTTGATATTATATGGGGCATGGATTGGGTGTCGCCCTATTATGCCATTTTAGCATGTCATGCCAAGACAATTACTCTAGCTTTACCGGGGTTGCCTCGATTAGAATGGAAAGGAACTTCTAGTCATTCCCCCAGCCGGGTAATTTCATATGCTAAGGCTCGTCGCATGGTAGAGAGAGGGTGTTTGGCTTATTTGGCTCATATTCGTTATTCTTATGCTGAGGTATCTTCTATAGAGTCAGTTCCTATCGTGCGTGAATTTCCTAAGGTATTTCTTGCAGACCTGCCGAGTATGTCGCCCGACAGGGTTATTGATTTCTGTATTGATGTGGCTCCGGGCACTCAGCCCATTTTCATTCCTCCATATCGGATGGCCCCACCAGAACTAAAAAAGTTGAAGGAACAGTTGCAAGATTTGCTAGATAAGGGTTTCATAAGACCAAGTGTCTCGCCTTGGGGTGCACCGGTTTTGTTTGTAAATAAGAAAGATGGGTCAATGAGAATGTGCATAGACTACATGCAGCTAAATAAAGTTACTATCAAGAATAAATATCCATTGCCGAGGATTGATGACCTATTTGATCAGCTTTAGGGTGCTAGAGTGTTTTCAAAAATTGATTTGAGGTCAGGCTACCATCAACTGAAGATTAGGGCGTCCGATATCCCTAAGACAACCTTTCGTACGAGGTATGGGCACTATGGATTTTTGGTCATGTATTTTGGGCTGACTAATGCTCCAGTGGCCTTTATGGACTTAATGAATCGGGTTTTCAAGCCCCATTTGGACTCTTTTGTGATCATTTTCATTGATGACATTCTTATATACTCCTGCAGCCGGGAAGAGCATGAGCAACATCTCAGTATAGCACTCCGGACTTTGAGAGATAATCAGTTGTATGCTAAGTTTTCTAAATATGAGTTCTGGTTAGATTCCGTAGCCTTTTTGGGTCGTATCGTATCAGCTGAGGGTATTCAGGTTGATCCCAAGAAGATAAAGGCAGTCAAGAACTTGCCTAGACCCACCACAGTCACAGAGATTAGGAGTTTCTTGGGTTTAGACGGTTACTACCGTCGTTTTGTGGAGGGGTTTTCATCCATAGCAACCCCAATGACTAAATTGACTCAGAAAGGTTCCCCATTTACATGGTCAGACGAGTGCGAGTCGATCTTTTGGAAGCTCAAGACAGCCTTGACTTTAGCACCGGTGTTGGTGTTACCATCAGATTCGGGTTCTTTCACGGTATATTGTGATGCTTCTCGAGTTGTCCTTGGAGCAGTGTTGATGTAGGATGGCAGGGTGATCGCATATGCGTCTCGTCAGTTGAAAGTCCATGAGAAGAATTACCCTGTTCATGATTTAGAGTTGGCATCTATTGTACATGCCTTGAAAATTTGGAGGCATTATCTTTATGGCGTGCCGTGTGAGATTTTTTCTGACCATCGCAGCCTCCAGAACTTATTCAAGCAGAAAGATCTAAATTTGAGGCAGCGGAGGTGGTTAGAGTTGTTAAAAGATTATGATTTCACTATATTGTATCACCCGGGGAAGGACAATGTGGTGGCCGATGCATTGAGTAGAAAGGCGGTGAGTATGGGTAGTCTTGCGTATATCCTAGTTGGCAATAGACCGTTGGCTTCAGACATTCAGACTTTGGCTAATTAGTTCGTGAGGTTGGATATTTCTCCCAGTAGTGCCCTAGTTTATACTGACGCTCGGTCTTCTCTAATTGATCGAATTCGAGAGCGGCAGGATGATGATTCACATCTGGCGGTCCTTAGGGACACTATTCGGCACAGTGATGCCAAGCAGGTTACGGTTGGAGAGGATGGCGTTTTGAGGATGCAGGGTAGGTTGTGTGTGCCTAATGTTGATGGCCTCCGTGAATTGATCCTTGAGGAGGCTCACAGCTCCAAGTATTCTATTCACCCAGGTGCAGCAAAAATGTACCAAGATTTGAAACAACATTACTGGTGGAGAAGGATGAAAAAAGACATTGTGGCTTATGTGGCTCGTTGCTTAAATTGTCAGCAGGTAAAATATGAGCATCAGAGACCTGGTGGTTTGCTTCAGTAGATAGATATCCCTGAGTGGAAGTGGGAGCGTATCACTATGGACTTCGTTGTTGGGCTCCCACGGACTCAGAGGAAATTCGATGCGGTTTGGGTTATTGTGGACAGGATGACTAAGTCCGCACACTTCATTCCTGTGGCTAGTACTTATACTTCAGAGCGGTTGGCTGAGTTGTATATTCAGGAGATTGTTCGCCTTCATGGGGTGCCCGTGTCTATCATTTCTGATCGGGGTACGCAATTTACTTCGCACTTTTGGAGGGCAGTTCAGTGAGAGTTGGGTACCCGAGTGGAGTTGAGTACACCATTTCACCCTCAGACTGACGGGCAGTCCGAGCGTACCATTCAGATATTGGAGGACATGCTCCGCACTTGTGTTATTGATTTTGGAGGTTCATGGGATCAGTTCTTGCCGTTAGCGGAGTTTGCTTATAATAATAGTTATCACTCGAGCATTCAGATGGATCCTTATGAGGTGTTATATGGTAGATGGTGCAGATCACCAATTGGATGGCTCGAGCCAGGAGAGGCTCGATTGTTGGGTACCGACTTGGTTCAGGAGGCCTTTGATAAAGTCAAGATTATTCAAGAGAGACTTCGTGCAGCTCAGTCTAGGCAAAAGACTTATGCCGATCGTAAGGTTTGTGATGTAGCATTCATGGTTGGAGAGAGAGTATTGCTTCGTGTGTCGCTCATGAAGGGTGTTATGAGGTTTCGTAAGAAGGGCAAGTTGTGCCCTAGGTATATCGGGCCGTTTGAGATTCTTGATAAGGTGGGGGAGGTAGCTTACATACTTGCATTGCCTCCAGGGTTATCCTCAGTTCATCCGCTATTCCACGTGTCTATGCTCCAGAAATATCATGGTGACTCGTCCCACGTTTTAGATTTCAGCTCTGTCCAGTTGGACAAAGACTTGACTTATGAGGAGGAGCCGGTAGCTATTTTAGACCAGCAGGTTCGCCAATTGAGATCTAAGAGTTTTCCTTCAGTTCGTGTGCAGTAGAGAGGCCAGTCCGTTGAGGTAGCTACTTGGGAGTCTGAGTCAGACATGCAGAGTAGATACCCGCACTTGTTCGCCACTTCAGGTAATTTTCTATGTCCGTTCGAGGACGAACGTGTGTTTTAGAGGTGGAGATTGTGATGACCCACAGGGTCATTTCATAAAATTAGACTCCGTTCCATGCTTAATAACCATAAAAAGACTAAAATTAAATACCTTGATTTGCGTGCGCAGTCCGGGCGTGAAACCAGAAAGCTTTTATGTGAAAATATGAGAAATAGCGATTTTTAGAATTTAAATTTGATAAAAGTTGACTTTGGTCAACATTTTGAGTAAACGGACTCGGATCCGTGTTCCGACGATCTCGGGTGGTCCGCAGTAAAATATGGGACTAACGCGTATGCCCGGAAATGAATTCCGAGGTCCCAAGCCTTAGAAATCAATTTTTGAAAGAAATTATTTTGCTGAAATGTTCATGAATTAAAAAAATGAAATAATGCTAAAAATCATTGGTATCGGGTCCATATTTTGGTTCCGGAGCCCGGTACAACTTTGTTATGATATTTAAAGGCTAACTGTGAAATTTGGTGAAAAACGGAGTTCGTTTGACATGATTCGGACATCCGGTTGAGAAATTATGAACCTTAAGAGTTTTTTATGAAAATGATGAGTTTTGAGGTTTAATTCATCGATTTACATGTTATTTTCATGATTTTATCGCACGAGCAAGTCCGTATGATGTTTTTAATCTTGCGTGCATGATTTGTTTGGAACCCCGAGGGCTCGAGTGAGTTTCAGATAGGCCACAGGGTGTTTCACACTTGAAAATAACTGCTGGTTTTTCAATATCTGGTGTCCAGGTTTTTGTACTATGCGATCGCATAGGTGTAGCCGCGATCGCATAGTGTAGTCTTCAGGGGTCCCAAAATATTGTACTGTGCAAACGCAGCTCCTGGAGTGCGATCGCGAAGCACAGTCCAGGTAAGCTGTGCGATCGCATTGTGTACCTCCCCCCCCCCCCCCCCCGCCCTCCCTGCCCCGCCCCCTTTCTCTTTTTGCTCGCGCCCCTCTCTTTNACGGGCATAACACTTTCTTCTCCAAATTTTCGAAGTTCCAGCCCTAAAAAACGAGTTTTCTTCAACAATATTCATCCTCAATTCATAGGTAATCAATTCCAAACCTTGTTCTTTCAATTCCTTACTATTTTGCATCACTTTTAAAGCAAAAACAAAGAATTTTCATGGTAAAAATATATGATTTGGGTAGAATTATGGAGTTTTGTAAAAAGTGAATTTTTATATCAAATTAAGGCCGGATTTCAAAACTAATAGCATATTTGGGTTCGTGGATGAATGGGTAAACGTAATTTGGTCTGAACCCCGAGTTTTGATCAAGCGGGTGTTGATACCCAATTTTTCCTCAAAATTATTTTCAAACTTGCACATGTACCTTCAAAGTCACTTTTATAATTATTGGCAGCTTTCCATGAATTTTTCGTTTTTTTATCAATTTATTTTCCATTTTTATCTGATATTTTATTCAATAATTATTCACAAATCGTATTATAAATAATTTCAAAATATTTTTCAACTCAATATCTTGTTTTAATCCTATTTTAATCCCATTAGGATTTGATTATTTCCCAAATTAGCCAACATTTGCACATTTAGCTAATTTTAGCAATTTCGCAATTATAGCACAAGTATACATTTCTATCGTTTTAAAATCTATAACTGATCATTTTATATTTTTTATACCAGTTAATCATCTCAATTTCATTTATTTGGTCTTAATTTCATTTTTACACAATTATTAGTTATTTTAATTAATTAATTATCCTATTTAATTGGGTATTTGACATTTAGCCTATTTTTTATTTAAATTGTAGCCAACATTTAACCCCAACCCACCTGATCCTAACCAACCCAACTACCCAGCCCAAATCCTAAATTATACCCGGCCCAACCCCTCAAATTATCCGAGCCGTTGATCAAAATAGATCAACGGCCCAAATTTTATTTTCCTAAATTAACTCTAACCAAACCCCCCTCCGTCTCTCTTTCTTTCACGGCTCACTCTCTCTCTATCTCTCTATATCTCTATCTCTCTCTGTGACCCTCTGGTTCTCTCTAGAAGTCTTTTCGACTTCTCCCTCTCCGATGGAACCTGTCTGTCTTCTCCGGCTGGTTTCTCACCGAAAACCTTGGTTCTTCACCATTTTTGGGTCATCTGCTTACCCATCACCGGTCCAGTGAAACCTTGGGGTCCTCAGGCAAGCTCGGAGTGGTTCTCTTGCCTCCCATGGTCCCATGCCACTTGTCCGGCCTCCTCGACCGTCTGAGTAATGGTCTACAACCGCTCCGACTTAAGCTGGTGCCATCTCTGAGGTTCTTCTTCTTCTCTGGGTTCCACGAAACCCTAACCCCTCGTATTTCAATTTCTTTTAAGATCTACACTAGATCCACAATGTTATGAAGATTTTCTACGTTTTTCTCTGAAAGAACCCATCTTTAAACGATTTTCAATTTCAAAATTAGGGTTTCTCAACCCTTTTTTCAAAAGCGATTTTTACTTCCAGTTTTAGTGATTTCTACTGTATTTTCAACTATTCTCTTACGTTTCCTTGCTGTCTGAGTTATTATGCTAAAAACCCTAATTCTTTTAGCCCGTTGCTTGTGTATGCTTGTTTCTTGTGAAGCTATTCATGTATTCTCTGGCTCTCGTGTTAGGGGAGTTGATCCTATACTGTTCTGTGATTCCTTGTGTAGGGTTCCCTAATTTTGTGCTATTTTATTTATTATCAAGTCTGATATTGGTTAATGACTGTTTGCCTGATACTCACTACTGACTCTGTGTATCTCTTTGCATAGCTGTGATATTTTCCTCGAACCTGTGACGTTGTATGTTCTGTACTAATTTTCAAAATGTTTCCTTACTTATGTGATACTTTCCTTGATTATACTGGATACCCTGTGATTGTGATTGCATTCGAGATTCCCTTGACTGATTTTCAGAATTAATACCATACTTTGCCTTATGAATATACTATTAGTTTTACTTTCCTTAATTATGTACTATGTATTTGGCCTTCATTGTATGCTACATAAATTTACTACCTCTATTATAGTGAATCACTCTTATAATTGATTCCTTTTCCTTATTTAACCATGATTGCACCGTTTGAACTTGACTCCCTAATGAAAGGAGGATACTAATTAGTTATTGTTTCCATAATTATGTACTCTTTACTTTATTTTCCTCACTCGTTTTCAACATTATATATACTCTGTCCTCTTTTTGCATAACAGACACAAATACATTGATACACTGACATACACACACAAAACACTGAGTACAATTCTCTGAAACTTTTGTGTTTCCATACACTTCTCTTCTTGCTCTTTACATCAATTGTTGACTACTCAGTTGGCTGAAAGCCAAAACTGAGTAATCCTTGTTGCTTTCTTATTCCTGCACACTGTTGTCCTGCTACTCTCTTGTTTTGCATACTACTGTTGCTGCACCATCTCCTTGCATTTTGCTGTTCTATATCCCTTGACTGGTATGTCCCTAAATTAAGTTTACAGTACCCCAACACAATATGTTTCAGTTCCTACTAATACACTTGTTATTCCTTTTGTACTTCTACTTATGGATCTATTGTCAACCATGCAACTAGCATGTCTCTGTTATTTTCCTTTTCACTTTAGTCTAGTATGCTTCCTGCTCCCCTTATGTGATTCACTATGACTCTGCTTGACTCCTATACTTGTTCCTGTCCTATGATTACTGTTTCTTGTCTCAGCCTGACCAGTATTTCCTTATGTGTATGCATCATTTGTCTGACTTTCAATACTATAAGCATGCACCCCTGATGTCTAAGTGTTACATGATATTAGTCCTAACCCACAATATGTGGTGCTTTGTGATAACTATGTTGGAATTATTTGAAAACCTGTAACTCTATTCTATTGCTATCATGAGAATTATTTGTTCCTAACTCCCTTTACCTGTTTGTGTCTGCTTCTGGAACTCTGCATATCTGCTGAGTTGTGGTTGGTTTGCCCCTTTCCTTTTGTAAACTGGTTTTCATAAACTCTCACATTGTCCTCTAAGTTATATCTCACAACTGATGCTTCAAATTACTTTCAAACTCAACTCTTTTTTTAAACTACAAGCACATCTCACTACTCTTAGACTTTAGGTTCAACCCCTTCGTATGAGCACTGCCTTGGGGACCCTGAGTGCCCATTGAACTCTGACACACAATGCTGACATTCCACACTGCACTTACTCATTCCTGGCTAGGGAACTTGGGTGTGAGCACTGCCTGGGATCCCTCTAAGATCCTTAGGAACTCTGACACACTTGGGTTACAAGAGGTCTTGGCATATGGCATGTTGGATCTGGTACTCGGGCCTACTGTTAGGCTCTCTATAGTGTAACTTCTTCATTTTTCTTATTCCTTTGTGTAATTTATGCAATAATGGTCTGTAATAACATGTAAAGGAATAATCGGGGCTGGATAGTGGATATGGGAAGGGTTTATGGATGTTTAGTATAGTAACGGGTAGAAACCATGACTGTAGTATTTATTTCCCTATGTGCGCAATAATATCCTATTTAGGACATGCATATCATAGAAATCATGTTTAGGTTCTTTATTTCAGCATGTCTATCATGTTCCTGTCATTTTATAAGCCCTGTTCACAGTTAATAACTACAACAAATGATATAATGTACGGCTGCTGCATTTCCATAAGCATTACATTTAGAAACCATGCCTTTGGGTATCCTTGTGTGCATTAGATATCATGTTTTTTAGGACCTTACCTTTAAGCATGTTTGTGTCAAGTTATATTTTGCTGAACACCTAGTTAGCCTGTATTTAATCTGATAATCTCACTAAAACGTGGTTAAATGGTTTAAAATGCTTCCACAAGTATATTATTCTGCATATCCTTAAAATCAGAACTAAAGTCTGCATGTTCACCTTCAAAACAAAATAGGCAATACATACGCCCGCCTAGGAAAACCTTAGGCTTAACACACACTAAAACCAATTAATCATTTTTGCACTTGGCTAATATTAGAACTAATTAATCTCTTTTGAAATCCTTGAAATTTTGCTGCCTTTACTCTTTTATTCACCCTATTTTCCTAAAACTCCTGCTCTATTTTCAATCACTGATTATGCATTCACTTCCTCTTCGCTGATGTTTACTAGACTCCTGCTCCAAATGTTTCTTTGAACTACTGGATTTTAGAATCAGTTCACTCTCTTCAAGATCCTTCTGTTTGAATCCTTGTCCTGTTTTAAATTATAGGGTTATGAAATTATGCGCTCATTCTCTTTTACTAAAAACACTTTTAAACTACTGGTTCTTGCCCTATCGCGAATTACTAGATTTCAAAGTAAGTCACTCCCGTTTAAAATTACTCCGCTTTATTTAAAATCTTGCTTTACTTCTGACTACTGATTTTCCAAAAAAAAAATCATTCGTCTCTTCTATTAAAGACTTCTAAACTGCTATGCACTTCTCAATTCCTGGTACTGCCTTTTAAAATTACTAGATTTTAATCAATTCCTCTTCTTTAAACTGTTCTGTTCTAACTGAACTTCCTGCTTTATTACTGAGTTTTCAAAAAAGGCATTCCCTTTTCTAAACTTCTGAAACCATACTGATTTCCAACTCAGAAACTCCTGTTTTAATCCTGACTTTGAGACCTTGATTGTGTTTGAGACGTGCTACTTATATGTCTACTTGTGGAGGGATATGTGAGCCTTTACTTGCCTTTACTTATTCCGTTATATGTGCAGTCCTATTTGTTATGTATGTCGCTTAGCATTTTGTCCTTTAAAACCTAAGGGTTCAGCCTAGTACTCACCTTGTAAGAATAGTAGTCCTAAATACCCTCCAGGACTTATATGATGGGACGGGTAATAGCACGCAATAAGCATTCGTGACCAACACATGCGCTTTAAGTAACCTTTACGGGGTGGGAAAGGTAGAATATTGATATGATGTCCGGTGCGCTAATACCATGTGTAGCCACCTCATTGAGGAAGTGACATACCGGGTATTGCATTGATGTGATCCGTATTACTTTAAACCTAGGATAGTTCTCTTCAAATGTTTATTCTAATGTTTCCCAAAACCTTTAAAGATTTTCATACTTGTTTGAAATCCCCTCTTATAAGAACCTTACTTGCTACTTGTTCACCGTCCAAATTCACAAAACTTCTTGACTGGGACCCACTATTGTGGATCTTGAGGGGTGCCTAACACCTTCCCCTTGGGATAACTTCAAGCCCTTACCCAATATCTGGTAATGCAAACTAGTTCATGAGTTATTTACTCTAGGTTCCCTAACGCACCACAAAATCGTTAGGTGGCGACTCTTCCTTAAACCTCTAACTTTAAGGAGTTTTTCTGAATGTCATAAACCCGATCTCTTCGTACCTAACCTGTGCGGTAGGAAAAAAAGGGGGCGCGACCGCGGGTCCGGGGTCGGGTTTTCACTTTTTTTGAGAAAAGCTTAGGAAAAATTATATTTTCAATAAAGTTAGTTCCTTTAGCATTAGTTAATGATATTAAGTTAATTTTGATTAGATTCGAGCAATTTAGAGGTGAATTCAAAGGGAAAAGCAATAATTGAGTAGCGAGTGGCCTGCGAAATTGAGGTAAGTGTTTGGTCTAACTTTGGCTTGAGGGAATAAGACTCCCCACTTGTTTGTTATGTGAATCGCATGGGCGTGGTGTATAGGTGTGGTGACGAGTATCTATGCACCACCCAAATATTTCACTAAACATGATCCCCTTTCCCGTTCCCCACTTATATGATTATTGTCTTAACTGTTACATGTTCATTACTGTTTCTATGACTATTTGGCCTTGTTGAATTGTTGTTAGTTATTGTTGTGACTATTTGGAAAGAGTATTAGTTGTTTGAACTTGTGATGACCCAAAAGGTCATCTTACATAATTTAAGTTATATCTGTATTCCGAGGCTCCGAGAGCCTCTGTTGGTCTCACCTCGATATACGTACGCAGCCCGGGCGTGTAGCCGGGAAGCTATTATGTGAAAATTTGATAAAAGAATGAGTTTTGATAATTAATAAATGAATATAGTTGACTTTGGTCAACACTTCTAGTAAACGGACTCGGACCCATGATTCGATGGTCCCGGAGGGCCCGTAGGAAAATATGGGACTTGGGCATATGCTCGGAATCGAATTCCGAGGTCCCAAGCCCGAGAAATGAATTTTTAAAAGAAATTATTTTCTGAAAATAATAAAGGATTTTGAAAATGAACAATTATGTGGAAAACTCGTTACCGGGTCCGTATTATGGTTCCGGAGCCCGGAATAGGTTTATTATATATTATTTGTCTTATCTGTAAAATTTGGTGTAAAACGGGCGTGAATTGAGTGGTTTTCGGATAAAAAAATGAGACTTTGAGGTTTTAAAGAATTTGAAATGTGGCTTGGAAAGTGAAGTTATGTTCCCAAGGTCCGAGTGAGATTCCGAGACCGGGAATAGTTCCGTGATGTCATGTATAACTTATCTGCAAAGTTTGAAGTCATTCCGTGCAGTTTAGGCCGGTTCGACGTATTGAAGTGAATTCTAGAATTTTAAGTTCTTAAGATTTGATTAAATAAGTGTTGGGGTTTGATTTCGAGTTCCGCTGTTGTTTTCGTGTTCAGAAAGTTCGAGCGAATCCACTAAGTGATTTAGGACTTGTTGGTATATTTGGACGGGGGCTCGGGTGGGCCCAGGTGCCTCCCGGACCCCGCACGAGACCAAAAAACAGCAAAAACCACTGCTGGTGAACAACAACTGGTGTGACTGCAGGTGCGGTTGCCCAGCCGCAGGTGCGGGACCGCCCCTGCGGTCCCAGCCTCGCAGGTGCGATCCCCAGCCCTTTGCCCGGAATCCGCAGGCGCGAGACTCAGCCCGCAGGCGCGGTCCAGGCCATCGCAGGTGCGTGTTTTTCCGTAGGGGCGACCAAATCTCGCAGGAGCGGACTCCACAAGAGCGGATTCTTTTCCGCAGGAGCGGCCCCTTTTGGGCTGGCCCAAGACCGCAGGTGCGAGCATTTTTCCGCACCTGCGATACCGCAGGTGCAATCATTTTTCCGCAGGTGCGAAAATCGCCCAGTTAATTTTTAATTCTTAAGTCCAAAACAGAACACTTGCACGGGAATTCTTCAAAGTTCAGCCCTCTCCTCCATCCCCAACCTCCATTAGCGAGCCTTGAGTCCATTTTTCCTCCCTTGCTACTCGGGTAAGCTTCGTAACCTTGTTTTCGTCCAATTAACATCATTAATCACTAGAAAACTAGGCCTAAACTCATGAAATCAATTAGGAAAGTGGGGTTTTTGGGTAGTATTAGGTTTTTGGGATTTTTGGGTGATTCAACCCCAATTTGGGGTCGAATCTTAAAACAAATTGTATATTCTTAATCCTGGGGATATGGGTGATCGGGTTTTGCTCCGAACCTCGAGTTTCGACCACGTGGGCCCGGGGTCAAATTTTGGAATTTAGGAAGAATGATTAGAAATGGGTAATTAGGCCAGGGGTTTGAGTTATTGAATCATTATTGGTACTCTTGAGTTGAATATGTCTAGATAATATTGTTACGGGGCCAGATTATAAAGGAAAGGCGGTGTTAGAGGGTTGATCGCTCTATTTTGGACCCGAGGTAAG
>ML276777.1:0-48173 GCA_005239495.1 Nicotiana undulata
TCCGTCGCACATCAAAACCCTAGGTCCCAGAGGGTCGTCGCATTTGAGATATGCGGTCCGCATCAGTGATATGCGATCGCATTCTTGCGTCGCATTTACAATGTAGCTTCAGGCATCAGATAGTGATGCGGCTCAAATGCGAACCGCATTTGCGATATGCGATCGCATATTCGACCGCATTTCACTTATTAAACTTGACTCATCTTTCTGTTGCGGTATGCGATCTTCTGGGCTCGAAATGCGATTCGCATGTTGCATATGCGATCGCATTCGGCCATTGCTCCCCTCTTTTCTCTTCTTTACTCTCTTTTTGCTCAATTTCACTCCAATTTGACCTTAACCACTTCATGGCATCATTTTCCTGCAAATAGAGCAATTATACACTGATAGTAACCTCAAATACCCATTGAGCAGCACAAAATCTACTGAAAAGAGGCTAAAATGAGTGGTAAAATTGCCACTCATCAACATGTGACCGAACTAGGCCTGCTGAGTTCTCAAGAACTCAGGCCCAAGTTCCAGCCTTGAGTCCGAAGTCATTGAAGTTGTTGTTGTTGTTCGTTGTCCGTCGAGCCTAGCATTCTTCAGGGCCAAACCATGAGCCCAATTCCCTTTCCTTTATCGCTGTGCATAAATTTGTTGTTGCTTTTATGTGTATATGACACTAGCAATATTAAGTGAATACTTTCTCTTTTATCATCTTTGAATGACTTTAGAAACCTAGGCAAGCTAAAAACCATAGGTAAAATTAAAAGAATTACAGTCTCTTACATTAGTTAAATTACTTAAAACATACTTAGTTACTTCCGCTATATGATTTTCATCCTCACTCATGCTAACCACTTTATTAAAGTTCTTTTTAAAGTCTAAAACAATTCGAAAGTGAGCAACACTCCTTTCAGAAAGCTGGAATCTAAAACGATTTCAAAGACAAGTTTTTCTACTAAAATGAAACGTGACTGCAATCAAAGATACCTCAATGAGTCTTTCTTCTGAAAATTGATACAAGATTTGAAATCAGTTTTTAAGGTATACCTAAACCAACTTCTCTATTAGCCTTTACTTTACTAAAGTTATACAAATAGCCATTTATTTCAAAGGCAAATATTCTAAACCTAGCCACATCTTACAAAGTTTGCAAGTATAAACATTATGGAAATACTTTCTAAAGTTCTTTCAATTATATCCTTCTTTCGAAACGATAAGCTTTAAAAATGAGTAAGCCATAAACCTTTAAGCACTAACTAAGTAAAATATAGATATTTAATGTTCTAAACATAGTCTAAGTCCTATGGAGCTATCTTAGGTAGATTTTAGTGGGTTCCTAACACCTTCTATTTAGAAGAACAAGAACCCCTACCCAAATCTCACTAGTTATCAGACTAATAAGATATTGATTTAACACTTAAATAGGTATCCTTGTGTAATGACTCGGCCGGTCATTTTGAGAGTTGTAGCCCTGCCCCTATTTTCTACTTCTTTTGTGTTCAGCAGCTGTTATATGACTTATCGGGTTAGTTGGTTCGGGTCCGGAGTGATTTCAGAGTGAATTGAGACACTTAGTATCTTAATTGAAAGCTTAAGTTGAAAAGTCACTAGATGTCGACTTATGTGTAAACGACCTTAGATTTGAATTTTGAAGGTTCATTTAGCTCTATTAGGTGATTTTGGACTTAGGAGCGCGTCCGAAATGTGATTTGGAGGTCCGTAGTAGGATTGAACTTCAATTGGCGAAAGTTAAAATTTTGGCAAGTTTGACCGAGAGTGAAGTTTTTTATATCGGGGTTGGATTGGATTTATGGAAACTTGAGTAGGTTCGTGGTGTTATTTGTGACTTGTGTGCAAATTTTGAGGTCAATCGGACGTGGTTTGATAGGTTTCAACATCGTTTGCAGAATTTGGGAATTTCAAAGTTCATTAAGCTTGAATACGTGTGAAATTTTTGTTTTTGATGTTGTTTTAGGTGATTTGAGGATTCGACAAAGTTTGTATTGGGATATAAGACTTGTTTTTATGTTTGGTTGAGGTTCCGGGGGCCCCGAGTTGATTTCGGGTGATTAACGGATCAAGTTTTGAAGTTGTAAATTTGCTAAAGGTTTTCGACTGCTGGTGTAATCGCACATGTGGAGTGGTAACAGCAAGAGCGTGCCCGCAGAATCGGCCAAGGGAGTGATGCAACATAAGGTCGTGTGTGCGATGGTTTTCCTGCACTTGCGAGACAGCAGATGCGGCAGAAGAGATGCAAAAGCGGATTTGGCCTTGAAGCTTGACTCCGCAGAAGCGAAGATTTGTCTCGCAGAAGCGAGTCCGCTGGAGCGGAAAAAGGGATGCAGGTGCGAAGTTATCCGTAGAAGCGGCTAAGGCCGCAGGTGCGGAAAGCCTAGGCAGAAACTATAAATACGGGACTTCGGGATTTTACACCATTTTCACAACTTTGAGCTTGAATTTTGGAGGTTTTTGAGAGAGATTTTGAATTGATTACTGAGGTAAGCTCCTTGTGATCATCTTTCTTCAATAATGATGTTTTCCCACTGATTTTACACATAGCTGGTTAGTTTTTAGGTGATATTTGGGGGTTTAGGTCTAGAGATTGGAGAGTAAATTTTTGGGGATTTGGATGACTAAATGGTGTCAGATTTTGATAAATTTATGGTTAGACTCGTGAGTGAATGGGTTTTCGGGTATTGTGAATTTTTTCGAATTTCGAGACATGGGCCTAGGGGCTGGGTTTGAGCCAATTTTGGAATAGATTCCTTTAGCCTATATTAATTGTACCGTACTGCTTGTTGCTATATTCGGGGAATTTGGAGACCGATTCAAGAGGCAAATGCATTTTGGAGTAGAGTTTTGCGCATATTGAGTTAAGTAACAGTTTTAAATCTGATTCTAAGGGTATGAAACACCGGATTGTTGTATTATATGATTGTTTGGAGGTGACACACATGCTCGGTGACGGGCGTGTGGGTGTGCACTGTGGGAATTGGGACTTGATCCATTCCGTCAAACCAAAAGTTGAATGAGCTTTTTGTTATTTATGTGCCCTTCCTATGTTATAGAAATTTGACAGTAAATCATATTAGAAATCATGCTTAGGCTATGTGTTGGTGTTGTAGAGACCCACAGTGGTCGTGATACCTGTTGAATTTCCCTGCTTATTGTTACTTGTACTCAGTCATAGTATTTCTTGCATATTATACCTCAGTCTATGTTATCCCCTGTTGATACATTATATCATTCTGTTT
This sequence comes from Nicotiana undulata, assembly GCA_005239495.1. Classification (NCBI taxonomy): domain Eukaryota; kingdom Viridiplantae; phylum Streptophyta; class Magnoliopsida; order Solanales; family Solanaceae; genus Nicotiana; species Nicotiana undulata. Next base: position 3,243 of record ML276777.1, read on the forward strand.
AGGCTGATTTTCCTTGAATATGAGGGCCGTGAGACTCGAAAGGTTGATTACTGAATGAGGCCGAGGGACTGTTTGTGAGGTATTGATACCTGTCACGATCCGAAATCCCACCTTCAGGCCGTGATGGCGTCTAACGTTGAACCCACTAGAAAATCCAACATTTTGGTTAAATTTGCTATTTTCTTCATTTGTGATATCTAAAAGAAAAACAATAAGCATGAACGATTGAATAAGAGTGCGAAAGCTAAGAATTTATCAACTTAATATAATAAATATTAGGAAATTACGTACATAAACCCCGAGAACAGGTGTCACAATTTCACGGACAGTCTAAGATTGCTAAAAAGAAGAGTCTGAAATAAACAGATGTAGCTGTCTAGAAATACAAGATAAGACAAAAAGGGAAGAGATAAATAGTGCACCAAGGCCTACGGACGCCTGCAGGTCTACCTCGGTGTCGCCGTGGACTGAAGGATACTCCCTCGCTCAATGTCCACTGGGTCTGGCGCTGTAATCTGCACAACATAAAGAAGTGCAGGTGTAGCATCAGTACAACCGACCCCATGTTCTGAGTAAGTGCCGAGCCTAACCTCGGCGAAGTAGTGACGAGACTAGGACACGACAATTAACGAATACATGTGCAATTCAATAATATAATAAAGAAGTTATGACAAGAAATAAACAGTTAAGTACAAAAATGGGATTTACATGCTGGGGAAAAAGGGCAACAATTCACTGAAGTGGCAGAACAAGATAATAACTGAAATGTATAAAATAATGGCAGGAATTAACAACTTTGAACTAATAAATAAAAAGAACGGCACGACATGTCCCTTCGTGCTATAACCTCACAACACACTCGGCACGGCATGTCCCCTCGTGCATAAATAAATAATCACTCGGCACGGAATATCCCCTCGTGCATAAATAAATTATCACTCAACACGGAATGTCCCCTTGTGCATAAATAAATAATCACTCGGCACGGAATGTCCCCTCGTGCATAACCTCACGACACACGGCACGGAATGTCCCCTCGTACGTAACCTCACAAAACACTCGGCACAGAATGTCCCCTCGTGCATAACATATATAAAAGCAACAATTTGACAGGAAGATTCAACAATAAGAAATTTTAAATGCACAGAAATGTTCAACAAAAATTCTACTGTCCTGGCAAGGGACATAGCTATAACCAATCTCACTCAGATGTACAACTGAACAAATAATCCTCAACGGAACGAATAATCAATAATATTCTACAACATGAATTACCCTCAATGCATAACTTCCAGAATGACAATTACTTCATAACACAGAGAATATCAATGAAAACTACCTATATCATAGAATTCGACTCACGGGCATATTTGGCCACAACATATAGGTACTCGTCACCTCACCTATATGTTGGACATGGAATTATCACATAGCAATTAAGACTCAACACTTATTCCCACTACAAGAAAAAGGGCTTTTAGTGGCAACAATATTTGCCACAGAAAGTTTAATTGTCGCCGCAGAATGCCTTTCGTGGCGACGATGTGGCGACCAAGTGGTCGTTCACTATACTAAGTGGCATATGCTTATTGGTAGCGACTTATAGTGGTCGCCGCAAAAGGTCAACTTTTCGTGGCGATATTTGTTGCCACAAAATTATTTTGGATTGCCTCTAGAATTCACTTTAGAACATCCGTCGCCACTAAATGCTTGCCTTTCATGGCGACTCATATCGCCACAGATCACTGGCGGCGACTATGAGTGCAACCAAAGCCTGACTTTGGTGGCTACTTTTGTCGCTACTAAAAGTTACATTTTAGTGACAACTTGGTATTGCCACCAAATCTCCGTTTTTTGTGCCATCAAAATGTCGCTACTAATTATATTTTCTCTTAGTGGCAGTAGGCTATAATCGCAAAAGCTCTTATTTTTCGTCACAACACAAGTTTTCCATAAAAGAAAATATAAAACTACAAATATTTGTACAACCCAATAACAATTCTCAAAATAGAACTGTAGTCTTTTTAATGTTAAAAAGTCTACACAGTAAGCAGTAGTCAATGTATATACATTGACATTTCACGACAAAAACAAAAAGGAATAGTCTTCAAGACATACTCCAATGTCTTCTACGATAAACAAAAAGACCATAAAAATATCGTCAAACTACTCCTTAGGCCAAACACTTACCTCGGCTCCAAGAATCCAAATCAAGCCTCTAGCACCGCTTTTCCTCTCGAACTCGACTCCGAACCAATCGTATCTAGCCATAATTGAATCAATAACATCAATAATTACTCAACAATTCAATTTCAAAGCCTAATTATAGATTTCCCAACATCTTCCAAAAATTCCAAAAATCGACCCCGGGCCCGCTTGGTCCAAACACGAGGTTCGGACCAAAACCCGATCACCCATTCTCCTACGAGCCCGAATAAACAATTTGTTTTGAAATACAACCTCAAAACTAGGTCAAATTCCCAAATATTCAAAAAGCCCTAACTCTACCCAGAGCCCCAATTTATACCTTTGATTTCCTGTTTTTAGGCCTAGAATCTAATAGATAGTGATGAAAAATAGAAGAAAACAATATTATAATCACTTACCTAAGAGGCTATGGTGATGAAGTGCTTCAAAAATCTCCTAAGAGATTTGGAGAAGAAAGGGTTTATGAAAAAATGGTGAAATCCCGAGTAAGTGTTCTGTATTAGATCATTTAAATCGCTGGGCGAAAATGACCTACGCGATCGCGACAGGTCTCCTGCGATCGCGGAGTATTGGTCCTAGACAAATGCGATCGCGAAGAAATGAGTGCGATCGCGGAGAGTACTGGACAATGACCCTCGCGATCGCGACCAAGCGACCGCGTACGCGTAGAGTGATGTGCTACCCATCCCCCAGATCCCTTTAACGCTATGCGATCGCGTAAGGCCCCTCGCGGTCGCGTAGAGCAATACCCCCAGGATCCGCGATCGCGTAGGGTTATTTCCCTACCCCCACCCACTTGAATATCGCGATCGCGTGAATTTCACCACGATCGCGAAGGGTAAATCACAGGACACCAGAACAACAACAAAACACAAGAGTTTTAGCCTATGTAACACCCCGACGCCTACCCGAAACTCACCCGAGCCCTCGGGGATCAAAACCAAATATACACACAACCTCAGAAACATCCTACGGACTTGTTCGAGTAATCAAAACACCAAAATAGCATCATAAACATCGAATTAAACCTCAAAATCTATAAAAATTCTCAAAAACCTCTTAAACTTCAAATCTTTCATTTTTTATCCGAATCACGTCAAACTAAGTTCGTTTCTTACCAATTTTCACAGATAACTCATATAAAACATATTGAACCTGCTACGGGCTCCGGAACCGTAATACGGGCCCGATAACACAAGTTTCACATCAAATTTCATTTTCAAAAGCCTTTATATTTTCCAAAAAACAATTTTCTTTAAAAATTCCTTTCTCGGACTTGGGACCTCGGAGTTCGATTCCGGGCATATGCCCAGTCCCATATTTTCCTACGGACCCTCCGGGACCATCAAATCACGGGTTTGGGTCCGTTTACCAAAAATGTTGACCAAAGTCAACTTTATTCAAATAATTATTATAAAAATATCATTTATCAATTTTCCATATAACGAGTCCCTGGCTACGCGCCCGGGTTGCACATGCACATCGAGGTGAGATAAAAGAAGGCTTTCATGACCTCGAGACACTGATTTAGGTAAAATTACATAGGATGACCTTTTGGGTCGTCACAATCTCCACCTCTAAAACAAATGTTCGTCCTCGAACGGACATAGAAAGGTACCTGAATCGGGGAAAAGATGGGGATATCGGCTCCGCATATCGGACTCGGACTCCTAGGTAGCTGCCTCAACAGGCTCACCTCTCCACTGAACACGAACCGAGGGATAACTCTTCGATCTCAACTAACGAACCTGCCGAGCTAATATGGATATCGGCTCCTCCTCATAAGTCAAATCCTCATCCAACTGGACGCCGATGAAGTCAAGCACATGAGATGGATCGGCAATATACCTCCGAAGCATAGATACGTGAAACATCGGGTGCACGGCTGATAAACTCGGTGGCAAGGCAAGTCTGTAGGCCACCTCTCCTACCTTATCCAGAATCTCAAATGGACTAATGTACCTAGGGCTCAACTTGCCTTTCTTTCCGAACCTCATCACACCTTTCATGGGCGACACCCGAAGGAAGACCCGGTCTCCTATCATAAATGCCAAATCTCGAACCCTGCGATCCACATAACTCTTCTGCCTGGACTGAGCTATACGAAGTCTATCCTGAATGACCTTCACCTTGTCTAAGGCATCCTGGACTAACTCAGAACCCAACAATCTAGCCTCTCCCGACTCAAACCACCCGACTGGCGACCGACACCGCCTACCGTAAAATGCCTCATACAGAGCCATCTGAATGCTCGAATGATAGATGTTGTTGTAGGCAAACTCTGCTAAAGGCAAAAACAGGTCCCATGAACCCCCAAAATCAATGACACACACTCATAACATATCCTCCAAGATCCGAATAGTATGCTCGGACTGTCTGTCTGTCTGAGGATGAAACTATGTGCTCACATCAACCCGTGTGCCCAACTCACACTGAAATACTCTCTAGAAATGGGAGGTAAACTGAGTACCTCGGTCAGATAAAATGGACACAGGAACACCATGCAATCAAAAAGTCTCTCTCATATAGATCTTTGCCAACTTCTCTGAAGAATACGAAACTGATACAGGAATGAAGTGTGCTGACTTGGTCAACCTATCCACAATGACCCACACCGCATCAAACATCCTCTGAGTCTGTGGGAGCCCAACTATGAAATCCATGGTGATACGCTCCCACTTCCACTCAGGAAGCTCAATCTACTGCATCAAACCATCGGGTCTCTAGTGCTCGTACTTAACCTGCTGACAGTTCAAGCACTGAGTTACATATGCTACAATATACTTCTTCATCCTCTACCACCAATAATGATGCCGCAAATCCTGGTACATCTTTGCGGCGCCCGGATGAATGGAATACCGGGAACCATGGGCCTCCTGCAATATCAACTCACGAATACCATCAACATCAGGTACACAAATAAGACCCTGCATCCTCAAAAACCCCTCATTATCAACTGTGACCTGCTTGGCACCTCAGTGTCGTACCGTATCTCTAAGAACACACAAATGACGATCATCATATTGCCTGGCACGAATACGATTATACAATGAATAACGGGCCACCGTATTGGCCAAAACACTGCCAGTCTCAGAAATCTCCAATCTCATAAACCGGTTGGCCAAAGCCTGAACATCCAAAGCAAGCAGTCGCTCTTCGACTGATAAATAGGCAAGACTACCCATACTGGCTGACTTCCGGCTCAAGGCATCGGCCACCACATTGGCCTTCCCCGGATGATATAAGATGGTAATGTTATAGTCCTTCAACAGCTCTAATCATCTCCTCTGCCTCATATTCAACTCTTTCTTCTTGAACAGATACTGCAAACTCTTATGATCCGTGAACACTTCACATGGCACCCCATACAGATAATGCCTCCAAATCTTCAACGCATGAACAATAGCTGCTAACTCCAAATCATGAACTGAATAGTTCTTCTCATGAACCATCAACTGACGTGAAGCATAAGTTATAACCTTGCCATCCTGCATCAACACTGCACCAAGTCCAACCCGTGAAGCATCACAATACACGGTATAAGGCCCTGAACCCGTGGGCAAAACTAACATCGGCGCTGTGGTCAAGTCTGTCTTGAGCTTATGAAAGCTCGCCTCACACTCATCTGACCACCTGAACTGGGCACCCTTCTGGATCAACCTGGTCATCGGGGATGCAATAGATGAAAAGCCCTCCACAAATCGGCGATAATAACCTGCTAAGACCAAGAAGCTCCAAATCTCTGTAGCTGAGGTCGGTCTAGGCCAATATCTGACTGCTGAAATCTTCTTGGGATCCACCTGAATACCCTCTACCGACACTACATGACCAAAAAATGCTACCGAACTCAACCAGAATTCACACTTAGAAAATTTGGCATACAACTGACTATACCTCAGAGTCTGGAGGACGACTCGAAGGTGCTGCTCGTGCTCCTCTCGGCTACGGGAGTAAATCAAAATATCATCAATAAAAACAATCACAAATGAGTCCAAATAGGGCCGGAACACTCGCTTCATCAACTCCATAAAGGCAGCGGGGGCATTTGTCAACCCAAATGACATCACCAAGAACTCAAAATGCCCATACCGAGTGTGAAAGGCTGTCTTAGGGACATCAGACGCCCTAATCCTCAACTGATGGTAACCAGATATCAAGTCTATCTTGGAAAACACTATAGCACCCTGAAGCTGGTCAAATAGATCATCAATCCTCGGCAAAGGATACTTATTCTTAATAGTAACCTTGTTTAATTGCCGGTAGTCAATACACATCCTCATTGAGACATCTTTCTTCTTAACAAACAACACTGGGGCACCCCAAGGAGACACACTAGGCCTAATAAAGCCTTTATCCAACAAATCCTACAACTGATCCTTCAACTCCTTCAACTCTGGTGGGGCCATACGATACGGCGGAGTAGAAATGGGCTGAGTGCCCGGAGCCAACTCAATGCAAAAGTCAATGTCCCTGTCGGGTGGCATACCTGGCAGGTCAGCAGGAAATACCTCTGGAAACTCACGAACCACGGGCACAGGCTCCATAGAAGAAACCTCAGCACTAGAATCACGAACATAGGCCAAATAGGCCAAAGAACCCTTCTCGACCATGCGCCGAGCCTTCATATATGAAATAACTCTACCGGAAGAATGACTAGGAGTCCCTCTCCACTCCAAATGAGGTACTCCTTGTAAGGCCAAAGTCACAATCTTGACATGACAGTCCAGAATAGCATGATAGGGGGATAACCAATCCATCCCCAATATAACATAAGAGTCAGCCATATCAAGAAGCAGGAGATCTACCTGAGTCTCCAAACCTCCAATAACCACTAAGCATGAGCGGTAGAGTCGATCTACCATAATAGAATCACCCACCGGTGTAGATACATATACCAGAGTACTCAGGGAATCACGTGGTATAATTAGATAAGGAGCAAAATATGAAGACACATAGGAGAATGTAGAACTCGGATCAAATAAAACTGAAGCATCTCTGCTGCAAACTGAAACCATACCTGAAATAACTGCATCAGAGGCCTCCGCCTCAGGCCTGGTAGGAATAGCATAGCACCCGGGCGGAGCCCCTCCAACCTGAACATCTCTGGGTCGACCTACAGCGGCCTGACCTCTACCTCTCATAGCCTGTCCTCCACCTCTTACCGTCTGGCCTCCACCTCTGGCACCTCGACCTCCACCCCTAGCTGGCTGAGGGGGCAGGGGTTCACTTGGTGCGGGAATCATAGCACGGGACCCCTGATATTGAGAACCACCAGAACCTCGGGGACAAAACCTGGAGATGTGCACCACACCACTGCAAGTGAAGCAAGACCTCGGCTGCTGGGACTGCTGGCCCTGAAACTGTCCCTGACGACCAGAATAACCACCCTGGAAGCTCTGAATCGGCAGTGCACTGCGAGATACCTGAAGTGGCGACTGGAATGGCCTAGGATGATGACCTCTACCAAAAGAATCTCTGCCTCGCGATGAGGCACCACTGAATCGGCCGAAATGACAAGGTCTCTTGTCAGAACCCAGACCACTGCCCTGTGATAATACCATCTCAATACGCCTGGCCACATCGGCCACATCCTGAAAGGAGATATCAGTACCTGTTTCTCTGGCAATATGAAGTCTAATAGGCTGAGCTAGACCCTCAATAAACCTCCTCACCCTCTCACGGTCAGTGGGGATTATCATGATAGCATGCCGGGACAAAGTGATGAACCTAGTATCATACTGTGTAACAGTCATAGATCGATGCTGGAGACGCTCAAACTACCTCCGAAGATCCTCCCACTGAGTAACTGGAAGAAACTTCCCCAAGAACAACTCGGAGAACTGAGCCCAAGACAAAGGTGCAGACCCAGATGGTCTGGTCAAGCAATAGTCCCTCCACCAAGTCTTGGCGGTACCAGAAAGACGGAATGTGGCAAAATTAACTCCATTGGAATCTACGATGCCCATGTTCTAAAGAACCTCATAACAACTGTCCAAGTAATCCTGGGGATCCTCTGATGGTGCACCAGTAAAAGTAGTAGGGAATAACTTGGTGAACCGATCCAATCTCCACAAAGCATCGGCAGACATAGCTGCCCCCTCAACGGCCTATGCCACAATACCTTGTTGAGCTTCCTTCGTCAGTTTGAGGCATTGATAACACAATACGGGATCATGCTTTCAGCTTGTGCGAGTAGATGGAGTCTGGGCCCCTCCCCCAGCCTGAGAAACGGCTGGTGCAGTAGGAAGTAGACCGTCCTGAGCCACGCTCTCCATGAGGCCCACTAAGCGGACCAGAGCATCCTGAAGAACCGGGGTGGCAATAAACCCCTCTGGGACTTGAGCTGGTCCTACTGGAACCGTCTGAGCAGGAACCTCACCGGCAAAGTCTACCTGTGGGTCCTCTACTGGGGTTGTTGCTCTGGGATGAGCCCTGCCCCTACCTCGGCCTCTAGCATGGCCTCGGCCTCGTCCTCGGCCCCTCGTAGGAGCTGTAACAGGAGGATTGGTCTTATGATCGATAGATGAGGAAGCACGCGTACTCTCCATCTGCGAGGGAATATTATAGAAACTCCATTAGAATTTAGAATTCAAATCGCACGACAGAGAAGAAGAAATGTGAAGTTATTCTTAACTTTGAAGCATCTGGGGTATAAGTACAAACGTCTCTGTACCGATCCCTTAGACTCTACCAAGTTCGTCCGTGAATTGTGAGACCTAAGAAACCTAGGGCTCTGATACCAACTTGTCACGACCCGAAAGCTAACCTTCAGGCCGTGATGGCGTCTAACGTTGAACCCGCTAGACAAGCCAACGTTTTGGTTAAATTTGCTATTTTCTTCATTTATGATATCTAAAAGAAAAACAATAAGCATGAACAATTGAATAAGAATGCGGAAGCTAAGAATTTATCAACTTAATATAATAAATATTACTAAATTCCGTCCATAAACCCCCAGAACTAGTTTCACAATTTCACGGACAGTCTAAAATTACTAAAAACAAGAGTCTGAAATAAACAGATGTAGCTGTCTAGAAATACAAGATAAGAAAGAAAGGGAAGAGATAAATGGTGACGCCAAGGCCTGTGGATGCATGCAGGTCTACCTCGGTGTCGCTATGGACTGAAGGATACTCCCTCTCTCAATGTCCACTGGGTCCGGCGCTGTAATCTGCACAACATAAAGAAGTGCAAGTGTAGCATCAGTACAACCGACCCCATGTACTGAGTAAGTACCGAGCCTAACCTCGGCGAAGTAGTGACGAGGCTAGGACATGACAATTACGAATACATGTGCAGTTCAATAATATAATAAAGAAGTAATGACAAGAAATAAACAGTTAAGTACAAAAATGGGATTTACATGTTGGGGAAAAAGGGCAACAATTCACTGAAGTGACATAACAAGATAATAACTGAAGTGTATAAAATAACGGCAGGAATTAACAACTCTGAACTAATAAATAAACATAACGGCACGGCATGTCCCCTCGTGTTATAACCTCACAACACACTCGGCACGGCATGTCCCCACGTGCATAAATAAATAATCACTCAGCACGGAATGTCCCCTCGTGCATAAATAAATAATCACTCGACACAGAATGTCCCCTCGTGCATAAAAAAATAATCACTCGGCACGGAATGGCCCAAACACTTACCTCGGCTCCAAGAATCCAAATCAAGCCTCTAGCACCGCTTTCCTCTCGAAATCGACTCTGAAACAATCGTATCTAGACATAATTGACTCAATAACATCAATAATTACTCAACAATTCAATTTCAAAGCCTAAGTATAGATTTCCAAACATTCTTCCAAAAATTCAAAAAATCGACCCCGGGCCCGCTTGGTCCAAACATGAGGTTCGGACCAAAACCCGATCACCCATTCCCCTACGAGCCCGAATATCTAATTTGTTTGAAATCCGACCCTAAAACGAGGTCAAATTCCCAAATATTCAAAAAGGCCTAACTCTACCCAAAACCCGAATTTCTACCTTTGATTTCATGTTTTTAGTCCTTGAATCTAATAGATATTGATGAAAAATGGAAGAAACCAATGTTAGAATCACTTAACTAAGAGGCTGTGGTGATGAAGTGCTTCAAAAATTGCCTAAGAGCTTTGGATAAGAAAGGGTTTTATGGAAAAATGGTGAAATCCCGAGTAAGTGTTCTGTATTGGATCATTTAAATCGCTGGGCGAAAATGACCTACCGCGACAGGTCTCCTGCGACCGCGTAGAGTACTGGTCCTAGACAATTACGATCGCGAAGAAATGAGTGTGATCGTGGAGAGTACTGGATAATGATCCTCGCGATCTCGACCAAGCGACCGCGTCCGCGTAGAGTGATGTGCTACCGAGCCCCCAGATCCCTTTAACGCTATGCGATCGCGTGAGGCCCCTCGCGATCGCGTAGAGTAATACCCCCAGGATTCACGATCGCGTCCTAGTCCCTGCGATCGCGTAGGGATATTTCCCCACCCCCAGCCACTTGAACATCATTATCGCGTGAATTACACCGCGATCGCGAAGGGTAAATCACAGGACACCAGAACAGCAACAAAACACCAGATTTTTAGCCTAGGTAACTCCCCGACGCCTACCCGAAACTCACCCGAGCCCTCGGGGATCAAAACCAAATATACAAACAACCTCAAAAATATCCTACGGACTTGATCGAGTAATCAAAACACCAAAATAGCATCATAAACATTGAATTAAACCTCAAAATCTATAAACATTCTCAAAAACCTCTTAAACTTCAAATCTTCCATTTTTTATCTGAATCACGCCAAACTAAGTCCGTTTCTTACTAATTTTCACAGATAACTCATATAAAATATATTGAACCTGCTCTAGGCTCCGGAACCTGCAGCTGAATACTTATTCTAGAAGGGTTTATTCGACCTAATTGTACCACGTAATCTTTTAAAAAGCGAACGGGCCCGATAACACAGGTTTCACATCAAATTTCATTTTCAAAAGCCTTTATATTTTCCAGAAAACAATTTTCTTTAAAAATTCCTTTCTCGGATTTGGGACCTCGGAATTCGATTCCGGGCATACGCCCAAGTCCCATATTTTCCTACGAACCCTCCGGGACCATCAAATCACGAGCTCGGGCCCGTTTACCAAAAATATTGACCAAAGTCAACTTTATTCAAATAATTATTATAAAAACATCGTTTATCAATTTTCCACATAACGGCTCCCCGGCTACGCGTCTGGGCTACACACGCACATCGAGGTGAGATAAAAGTAGACTTTCATGACCTCAAGACACTAATTTAGCTAAAATTACACTGGATGACCTTTTGGGTCATCACAATATCGTAGCACGTGAGTTGTCCGTGCGGATTCTAATATGATACGGTAGCACGTGAGTTGTCCGTGTGGATCTTGATATGATACTATAGCACGTGAGTTCTACGTGCAGCACGTGAGTTATCCGTCCGAATTATAGCGCTTGGGTTGTAGGAGCCCCTCTTAAGACTGTACACCCCTAGTGAGCGCAAGTACTTATAGTGAGTGAGTGTCTGGCGCTGAGAGTCGAGCGTTTGAGATATGAAGAGACTGTACTTGTTTCAATTTTTGCTACACTTAGATAATATATGTTACTTATCTGAAATTTTTGGAAGATATTGTATTCGGTTTTATCTTAACTGTGTAATGTGTAACAGATTTTACTTAAATTGCCGCAATTGAAACATGTCTACCTTCATTGCTGAGATTACTAAAATGAACTTTAGTTGTATAGCTCGTCACTATCTTTAAATTCCTTATTTAGTATTATTACTTACTGAGTTGGTTGTATTCACGCTACACCATGCACTTCGTGTGCAGATCCAGGTGTTTCCGGATACGGAGGGCGTAAATATCGTGCACGGCTTATTATCAAACATTTACAAGGTAGTTGTTGGCGTTCGCAATCTTTGTTTCTCCTTCCATGTCTTCTTTTCTTTCTCTTTATTGTATTTGGATACAGACCCTTGTAGACATTATTTCCTAGACTAGTTGTTTATATGCTCATGACTTCATGACATCCCGATGTTTCGGGCTACTTTCCGCACTGTATTTCGGGTTAAATCCTGTTTACGAAAACTCTGTCATTTAATAGCTTTTGATTTATCTTTCTTTGAAATGTTGGAAGTGTTTTAAAAATGTCGGCTTGCCTAGTACCATCGATAGGCGCCATCACGACAGGTTAGAATTTGGGGTCGTGACACCTAGTATACCTTTAAACATTAGGTAGCGACTCTCATTCATCATAAACATGGAAACCACTAGTTGAATCTTGTTTTGACTCGTGAATAGTAGAATACCTCCTCATCTTCTACTAGTTTCCCCAGTTGAGGAGCCGGCTTCAGTTGTGGATGAGCCTGTGGGACCAACTCAGGCACCACCCGTGCCCATTGTGATTCCAGGCCTTCAGGAGGCCTTAGCCCAGATTCTAACTGTGTGCACCAGTATTGCACAGGCGGTCTCTATTCCGGCTTCAGCAACCACTTCTCATGCTGGGGGAGGTGCTAAGACTCTCGCCGCCCGCACACCAGAGCAAGTGGTACAGGGACTCCAGACACCGGGGGTACCACCATCCCAGCCTATTGCAGCCGCTCAAGACTATGTGGTTTCTGTCATGCTTGATGATGAGCAGCGTAGATTGGAGAGGTTTGGGAGACTCTAGACTACATCTTTCAGTTGTACAGAGGGAGAAGATGCTTAGGGATTCTTGGATAAGTGTCAGAGGATACTCCATACAGCAGGAATTCTAGAGACTAGTAAGGTCTCGTTCACTACTTTTTAGTTGTCTGGGGCTGCCTTCAGTTGGTGGGAGGCTTACGAGAGGCGTAGGTCGGTCGGCGCAATACTCTTTACATGGAACCAATTCTCCGTTCTCTTTCTAGAGAAGTTCGTGCCTCAGTCCCGCAGAGAGGAGGTACACAGGCAGTTTGAGCAACTTCGTCAGGGTGATATGTCCGTGACGCAGTATGAGATGAGATTTTCTTAGTTAGCCTGTCATATTGTGTGGTTGGTTCCCACATACAGGGAGAGGATCAGGAGGTTCATAGATGGCCTCACTTTTCAGGATTGCTTATGACTAGAGAGAGTGTCTGGTGCTACTTTTGATGAGGTTGTCAACATTGCTCGTCAAATTGAGATGGTTCGTAGCTAGGAACGGGTTAAGAGGGAGGCCAATAGGTCTCATGGACAGGGTGGATTCAGCGGTGTAAAAAGGAGTCTTACACATAAGATGACTCTTGACAACTCAGCCAGCTACGTGGACCAAGGAAAACATGACAGCTCGATATGACTTTGTAAAGAGGTATGGAACAAAGAGGCACGGTTCAGTAAGCCTTTGAGTTCATCAGCGAGTTCATCAGCCATGGCAAACCCAATTTAATTAAGATGGGAAAGAGACACGGTCAGAGTGAATCCGGACAAAGATACGGGCAGATTCGAGGATCCTCATTTAATGACCTATACGTTATGTAACCTACATGCAACTATTACGGTTACCCTTTGTAACACCTCATTAATGTAATAATTAGTCATTAATGGGCGATCATTGCAAGAATCAAACGTTATATTAGGAAACCTCCTATATAAAGGAAGGGGAGATAATTTGTAAGGGGCATCTGAGAACTTCTAATATTACACACTTTACTTTGTCGCGTATCAATATTTCCTTCTATTTTATTTTCCTTTATTCAATATCGTTTCCTTGATTATTAGTAACCCATGTTTATCCTAAATATAGTTTTAGTCAAAGGATCTAATTCTTTGGTTAAACAAATTGGTTCTGTTACCGGGAATCTAATAATCTTTGTTCATTTTTCTATTGATATCCTCTAAAACGATGTCGAACTCCAACGACAACAACCTACAGAGGAATGGAACCCCCGTTCCATCACCTCAAGGAACCCCTCGTGGTTCATGGGAACCATCCCCAGAAAGATCTGACAACAACCGCAATAATAATGAGTAAATGGTAGAACAAGATCGAATAAAACAAATTATTGCAGAGTACGTGGGACAAGCTTTGCAAGAATTTGCAAGGGGACTACCAGCAGCACCACCTCCAAACAATACAGTCACAGGGGAAAATCCTCTGTCTGGATTGGTAAACTCAGCAAGGGGTGACACCGCTAACGAATCTCTCGAAGCGAGACCAGGTATGACTAATAACTCTGAATTACAAATTTTACTGCTAACCATGCAGAAATAGATGAAGGAACAAAATGATCGAATCGAGCAAATTCCTAGAGTACCGCCTATTATCAAAGGCATTGATGTTGATAGGTATTCTCAACAACCTTGGAAGCCAAGTGCCGCACCCTTGCCTATACCCAAGAAGTTTAAAATGCCTGATGTTCCGAAATATGATGGAACAACTGACTCACGTGACTATGTGACCGCTTTCACTACTGGAGTAAAGGGAAATGACTTAACAAAATAGGAGATTGAATCAGTCCTTGTCAAAAAAATTGGAGAAACACTCACCAAAGGAGCCCTAACCTGATATTCTCTTCTCCCTAAAAATTTTATTGACTCTTTTGCTGAGCTTGCAGATTCATTTATAAAAGCACACTCTAGTGCACAAAAAGTTGAGAAAAGAATGGAAGACATATTCAAAATAAATCAAGGAGACACGGAACTACTCCGCGAATTTGTAAACAGGTTCCAATGAGAAAGAATGCAATTATACAGGGTGCCTAATAATTGGGACGCCATGGCATTTGCAAGTAACCTAAATTATAAAATCTCGGAGGCCATGAGATGACTCAAGGAAAGTCTAAGAGAATTCCCTGCTATAACGTGGAATGATGTATATAACAGGTATAGCACTAAACTCAGAATAGAAGAAGATATCATTGCTCGTTCGAGAGGTGAAGATCGTTCCAGATCCAGACGTCCTGAATCAGACAGGAGATCAGGTAAAAACAGGTACGATCCTTACTTAGGACCCTCGGGACGAGAAACTCGTCCCAGGTTTGAAAACACAAGGTCAGACTATAGACCACCAGGAAGAGACATGGGCTCATCCTCATCTAGATCCAGAAAAGATCGAGATGAACGACCTAGAGGTAATGCCCGAATTGGGGATCATACCTTTAATGTAAGTACTCCTGAACTTGTCTCAATATTAAGAAATATGGGAGATAAAGTTAAATGGCCCAAAGAGATGCGATCAAATCAAAATAAAAGGAACCCGGATTTCTGGTGTGAATTCCATAACGATCATGGGCACAGGATTGCGGATTGCAGATTTTTACAAGGTGAAATAGAACATTTATTGAAACAGGGCTATTTAATAGAATTGTTTAGTGATAAAGGTAAACATGCATATATGAAGAACATGCAGGAGCCCCCAAAGCCTCCTTCTCCAAAGCGAACCGTCAATGTGATACATGGAGGAGAAGAAGTAAACGAAATAGTTTGCCAATTATCATCAAAGGTCACAGCTACCCACGGAAAGCGGGCTCGAGAAGATCCAACCGAAGATGAAATAACCTTTGACGACACAGATTTTGGTGGACTAATGCTTCCCCATAATGATGCCCTGGTAATATCACTACTCATTCATGACACTAACGTTAAAAGAATGTTGATTGATCCAGGTAGTTCAGTTAATATCATCTTGTTAAGAGTCGTGGAAGAAATGCTCATGAGAAATCAGGTGATCCCAAAGGCATGAGCCATATCAGGGTTTGATAACTCTACGGTGATAACCAAAGGAGAAATTGAACTTAGCACTTACACTGAGGGAGTAACCAAGAACACCAAATTCCAAGTCATTGATACTGACATGGCTTATAATGTGATTATGGGAAGGCCTTGGATCCATGACATGAAAGCAGTACCATCCACCTTACATCAGGTAATCAAATTCCCCTCAGAATGGGGAATCAGACAAATTAGAGGTGATCAACAGACCTCCAGAAATATAAATTCCGTGACACTTTATAACAAAAAAGGGACGGAAGAACCAGAAGATAGAGAAATCTTTCAAGCTAATGTCACCAGCCAAACAGGTACGGAAAAAACTACTAACCAAATAGGTACGAAAGAAGTAAATATTCAAACAGGTATGGGAAGAGATACCCACGAGAAGGTGGATTCAGTCATCACGGGAGATGCATCGGACCATATAGATGTGGACTCTAAACCAGACGTCATTCATGAACCGGAAGAAGTCGAACACATCAAAACAACTACGGAAGAGCTCGAAGTTGTTCCATTGTTTGAACAAAAACCTGAAAAGAAGGTGTGTGTAGGCACGAGGTTGAGTCCCAATCAAAAAGGTACGTTAATTGATTATTTAAAAGCTAACGCAGATTTCTTTATGTGATTCCACTCAGATATGACAGGTATTCCACCCGAAGTGATGACTCACAAACTAAATGAAGATCCATCCTTCGTACCTGTTAAGCAGAAGAAAAGAAAGCAAGGACCATTCAAGAATCAAATAATTGACGAAGAGGTACAAAAACTCTTAAAAATTGGTTCGATACGAGAGGTAATGTACCCTAACTGGTTAGCTAACACTGTGGTGGTACCTAAAAAGAATGGAAAATGGAGGGTATGTGTAGATTATACTGATTTAAATAAAGCATTCCCCAAAGATTCATTCTCATTACCGCATATAGATCAAATGATTGATGCTACCGCAGGTCATGAATTATTAAGCTTTCTAGATGCATATTCTGGTTATAATCAGATTAAAATGGATCCCTCAGACGAGGAAAAAACCTCCTTCATTACGAACAGGGGGACTTACTGCTATAAAGTCATGCCTTTTGGCTTAAAAAATGCTAGAGCAACCTATCAAAGGCTAGTGACTAAAATGTTGCAAGAACATTTGGGAAAAATGATGGAAGTTTGCATTGATGATAAGTTGGTAAAATCAACACGGGCGGAAGACCACTTCCAGCACCTCTCTATTACTTTTGACATTTTACGCAGGTATAACATGAAGTTGAATCCAGAAAAATGCGCTTTTGGAGTACAATCAGGTAAATTTGTGAGTTTCCTTGTATCAAATTAAAGCTATAGAAGAAATGCCTGATATACTAACAAATTAAAAAGAAGTTCAAAGACTGACAGGAAGAATAGCGGCTTTGGGAAGATTTATTTCCAGGTCCTCCGAAAAAAGTTTTAAATTCTTTTCAGTTCTCAAAAAGAAAAATCAGTTCGAATGGACTGAAGAATGTCAGCAAGCCCTCGGGAATTTGAAGGATTATCTATCAAAACCTACGCTTCTGTCAAAGCCAAAAGAAGGGGAGAGATTGTACATCTACCTAGTTGTCTCAGAAATTGCTGTAAGTGCAGTACTGGTAAGAGAAGACAAAGGTAAGAAATCACCTATTTATTACGTAAGTAAAACTTTACTAGATGCTGAAACCAGATATCCACATCTAGAAAAGTTAGCTTTAGCCTTAATAATGGCATCTAGAAAATTACGACCCTATTTTCAATGTCATCCAATCACTGTTGTGACTTCTTATCCTTTAAGAAATATATTGCATAAGCAAGAACTGTCAGGAAGATTAGCCAAGTGGGTCATAGAATTAAGTGAGCATGAAATAATATATCAGCCTAAGACTGCAATTAAGTCACAAATATTGGCTGATTTTGTTGCTGACTTTAGTAATAACATTGTTCCTGAAGTAGAAAAGGAGTTACAACTCTTTAACGGTACTAATCCGGGTCTATGGACCCTATTTACGGATGGCTCTTCCAATATAAAAGGTATCGGTTTAGGCATAGTCTTAATATCACCCACGGGTGAGAAGAAACGGCAATCTATTAAATGTTATTCTATAACTAACAATGAAGCAGAGTATGAAGTTGTCATTACAGGCCTAGAACTGGCACGAGAACTCTCAATTGAGAAAATCGTAATCAACAGCGATTCCCAACTGGTAGTAAATCAAATGCATGGGACTTACATCGCTCGAGAGACTCGGATGCAACAATATCTAGAAAGGGCAAGAGAGCTCGTAAGAGAATTCAAAACATGGAAGGTAATACAAATACCTAGAGAGGAAAATGAAGAGGCAGATGCATTAGCAGACCTCGCAGCAGTTACAGAAATAACAAATAAAGACAATACAATCGTCGTCCATTTATTCCATTCAGCAATCGACCAGGACAGAAATGAGGTAACTTTCAACAATTTAACCTGGGATTGGAGAAACGAAATTCTTAATTTTTCTCAGAATGGTACCGTACCTGAAGACAAGAAAGTAGCTCAAGCACTTCGCCGCAAAGCTTCACTACTGTCTCATTCGCAACCCATTGTATCGCAAGATGTTCAGAGGACCCCTAGCTAAATGCCTCGGACCTAGTCAAACGGAGTTCGTGATAAGAGAAGTCCATGAAGGACACTGTGGAAATCATTCGGGAGCAAGATCCTTGGTAAAAGCCATAATCAAAGCCGGGTATTATTGGCCTAAGATGGAAGAATATGCTGAAAACTTCATATCCAAATGCGACAGGTGCCAGAGGTTCGCCAATAATATGCAGCGACTAGCAGAACTATTGCATCCAATAATATCCCCATGGCCCTTCATGAAATGTCGTATGGATATAGTGGGACCTCTTCCCCTAGCTAAAGGACAGGTGCGGTTTCTGCTCGTGCTTACCGATTATTTCACAAAATGGGTAGAAGCAGAAGCATTCAAATAGGTTCGGAAAAAGAAAGTTAAAATATTCTTATGGCGAAACATAATATGTCGCTTTGGGATACCGAAGGAGATCGTAAGTGATAATGGCCCACAATTTATAGGCTCTCAAATCACGGAATTCTTTGAAAGATGGCAAACTAAACGGATTACCTCAACACCATATCATCCTGTGGCTAATGGTCAATCTGAGTCAACGAATAAAATCATCATCAACAATATAAAGAAGCGGTTAGATAAAGCCAAAGGAAATTGGCCTGATGAATTACCAGCGGTATTATGGGCATACAGAACAACATCGAAAATTTCTACGGGAGAAACTCCCTTCGCACTTGTTTATGGCTCAGAAGCCTTAATACCCGTGGAGATTGGCGAACCAAGCATAAGGGTTATAACAGCTACGGAAGAAACAAACGACGATGAATTGAAGACCAATCTGGACCTGCTCGAACCACGAAGGGAAGCAGCATTAATACGGATGGCAGCTCAAAAGAAAATCATAGAGCGATACTATAACCGTAAATCTCATCTCAGATACTTCAAGATTGGGGACTTCGTACTCAAAAAAGTCTTTCAATCGACAAAAGAAGTAGGCGCAGGAAAGCTAAGTCCAAATTGGAAAGGACCTTACAAAGTTCGAGTCATAGTTGGGAAGGGTGCCTATGAGTTAGAATCCATGGATGGAAGAATCCTACCAACAAGCTGGAACGCCATCCACTTGAAGAATTACTACTTATAAGGAAAAGAAGTATCCCTGGTCATGTATCACACGTTCGATTTTATTTTGAACTTTTAAAGTTTTACTAACTTTTTTAGATGATAGGCATAAACCTAACCCATCACCAGATAATGATATTAGACCTGCAAAGACGCGAGGAAATAACATCATTCCCGGTCTAGGGTTACACTTTCTGATGGACGTTTTAAAGGGTTAATCAGTCATCATCTAAAAAACTATATACCTTCGAGTCCCGTACGTTTTTCCTTTTCAGGAAAAGGACCACAGGGAAGGAATAATCAAGTGCTCGAGATTTTATTATTCAAAGCTCAAACACTTGGGGGACTATACAATATGGAAGGCTAAAACGGAGCAAAGAAGACTATCGAAAAGTCAAAGCTTGAGCCTAAAGATCCATCTACCCAACAAGTCAAGTGATACGAGCAAAATTGAAGAAACTGAAGACCTAAAATTCGAAAACCTTCGAACAATGTTCAGGTTGAAGGGAAAAGTAATAGCTACGAGAAAAAAATACACATCTTTGTACTTATTCAAAATTGTTGTAAACAGTTAGAGGTAAAAGATCATCATCATTGTACTCATTCAAAAAAATTGTTGTGATTAAAAACAGTTACGAAATCTTTGTACTCATATAGAAAATTGTTATCAAATAAAACAGTTACGGATGAAAGATCAAAATCCTTGTATATGTTCAAAAAACTGTTATCAAATAAAACAGTTACGGATGAAAAAGCATTTCTCTCGTACTTATTAAAAAACTGTTGTCAACGAAAACAGTTACAGACAAAAGCCCCTAATCATTATAAAAATTGTTACTAATGAAAAACAGTTGTTTCCTTGTATTAATTTGAAAAAAATGTTACCTATGAAAAAACAGTTATGAAATACAAGTGTATATCAAATCTATTAAATGAAAACAGTTGCAACATGAGTTTTAGACGATAATCGAAACACATGTAAAATGTCGTGGAAGTTCAAACAAAAAACTTCCCTCAAGAAACATTCTTAAACATGTGAGAAATTCCTATCACTCTATTGCATTACTATGAAGTTGAGACGTCTTCTTCATTAAATTTCAATCAAAAAGAGCCCTCTTTTATAAGTAAAGCCTATTATAAACAAGGCTTACAAACACCGTGTCTACTATGAAAAGGCTCGGGTGATTTTAGCATCTTCATGCGAAAGTTTAGAGGTACAACTAAAAACCTCAAAAATCAAAACATGCAAAAGACTTGAGAGTGAAACAAAAGCTCAAAACAGAAAAGTCATAATTTGCATATATATATTTTAAAAAAAGAGCGGCTAAGTAAGAACTAAGTACTAACTAGTACTTAACCGCATATATAATTTTTACATTTAAAGGTGCCCCTAAGTTGTCAGTTGGGGACTTTAGCAAGATCCAAATTTACCCCCGATGGAGCTGGGGGTAACCACCAATCCAATAAATAAAAAGGGCCAAAGCTTTAATCTTCTTGAGGAGGAGGGTTGACTTCTTCATCGGCAGGAGGAACGGGAGAAACTTGGAATGGAGAGGCATGAGCGACAGAAGTCTCACCATCAGGCGAAGAGAGGTTAAGATCGTGTTGAGCCTTCTCCATGGCTTCCTTAGTTTTAGCTATTTCAGCACTAAGGTCGAAACCCTCTTGACTCATTTCCGTCAATGTGCCAAGGCGAGAATTCATATATGCCCAGCTCACATCGATAGCAGCCGCTTCTTCGAGATCTTCATAATCTCTTGCCCATACTTGAAGCTCGGCCTTTATCCCATCCTTCTCCGCTTCAGCAGCCTCATGGGAAGCCTTCAAAGGCACAATCGACTCCTCCAGAGTTCGGACTCTATCTAATGCATTACGCAGTTCTTATTGAGTCCGACAGAGTGATTGCACGAGATCACCAGAATATTCCTCCTTCTTCCCTAGCAAATCCTTCTAGTACCTAACTCCTCCGAAGCTCGAGACAGGTTTTCAGCAAATGAAGATTCCAAAATGCTCTTATCCTTATCAGCCTGATTTGAAGAAGCCCTCTCCACTGCTAGTGCCGCTGCCATAATCCTCATCTGTCTCTTCAAGGTACTCCTTTCCTCCTTCAAGGCATCCATATCAATTCTTAAACTGTCATATTGTGCCTTCAAGTTGTCAAAATCAACCCGCAACTCTTTTTTCTCCTGATCCGAATTCGAGATCCTCTTCATAAGCTTTATACCAATAAGATTGATCTACAAGAAACAAACCAATTAGATATGATAAATTATTTAGATATGGTAAAATTCATATATGGAAATGAAATAAATTGCACCATACCTTCAAGGAGGTATGCACAACTTCATTGGCCCAAGTAAGAGTTGTGTAGTTGGCTAGCTTCGTTTTCTCCGTGGGAACTATCAAAGGTTTGAGCCACACTTCAGGCTCGCCCGTTTTCTTGAAAAGACTTCCCTCAGCTAGAACTTCTATTATTACCCTCCGCATCTCCTTGCTGGAAGACCCTACTTCCCTAACGGAAGGCACGGAAGCAGGCATAGATGGAACAGCAACAGGCACGGAGGATTGAAGAGTTGAGGAAACCACTGGCAAAAGCAACAACAGAGGCAATAATAGCCAGTGGAGCGGAAGAGACACGAGGGTCATATGAGACAGCTTCACTTAAAGAAGCAGGAAAAACGGCGGCCAAAGGGACATCATCAGAGGCAAGGTCAAAACCTTCATGAAACAAGTACTCTACATAATCATGAACAGGGGACTGTGAAACATCTTCAGAGGTTGAGGGTCTAACTGCAGACATGGAAGTCAAAGTCATGGGTGTAGACTCGTCGTCCAAAACCACCCGCCTTCTCCGTGACCTGTGCACCAAAGCACCCTCATTTTCTTCTTCTTCTTCTGCAGAATGGGATTCACCAACCTTCCTCTTCGAGGAAGCCGAACCAACCATAATCTCTTGGGCCTGGGACAAAGACATCTTCGGAACAGACGAAGCAGACACCCCACGAGCAGAAAATCCTATCAGAAAGGGAAAGATTAGGCAAGAAGAAAAAAGGCTCGAGTAAGAGAAGAAGTAAAAACAAAAGCTTCACTTACCGTGGGTCTTCACTTTCCAACCATACTTCCCAACGAAGTACTTCCAAGATCTTTCTTCCGAAGGAGCAACAGACAATAATTTCTCCACCCAATCACGGATACCGGAGACATTCTCAACAGTACCCATGATTGTTAAAAGAAGAAGAAACAGATACGATGTTAATAAAACATCTCAAATCAAAAAGAAGAAAAATAAATAAATGTGAGCTAAAATGTACTCACGTGCACGATTCCACTTCTCAGGGAAGGGAAGATTTTCTTCACCCACTAAACCAACAGTGGGTACAGCGACGTACCGTAGGTACCAACCTTTGTTCTTATCATCTCCAGGGGTTACCAACACTCTTTTACTCCGAGTAGCTAGAGTAAAAACCCCTTGACGAAATAGGACAGGAGAGTAGAGATGAATGAGATGGTTAAAAGTAAAACGAACTGAGGCTAAAGAAGCTAAACTCCTAAGACATACGACAACTCGCCACACAAGCGGACTAACTTGTCCTAAGCAAATATTAAAGAAATGGAAAAACTCGATTATGACTGGATCAATGGGAGGTCTAAACCCTAAAGTGAAAGGTTATGTATAAACAAAAGAATATCTCGTCTTGTAAGACGTAATTCTTTGATTACTATTCGGAATATAAACAGGGAAATCAGACCTCCAAAAACACTCCTTATGAACTAGGGAAATCTGACCTTCAGTAATAAGGGTTGGGTATCTCTCGACACTGTCAAGGGAAGAAGACTGATCCACAAGAACTTGATTGTCCCTAGTAAGACAAATTCAGCGGGAATAATCTCATTAACTCTGGGTTCACGAAGGTATTCATCTCTACCTCTAGACAAAGAACAGGAAGCCCTAGCCCTGGGAGAAACTAGAGACCTGGCAGAAGGAGGAGAGACTATTTGAGAGGAAGAAGAGCCTCTGGAAGGAGTGGATCCTAGACTCCTTAGTCTACCACCCCTCTGAATCCTAGTCGGAGCAGAAGAAAGTGTTAAGTTCTCTACATCAATTACCTTTTTGGGTTGATTTGAAAGAAGACATGTTTACAAAAGCAATGAAAAATTCTTTACAAGTAAAAGAGACAAGTTAGAAAGCGTTTCGTGAAAGTAAAGAAAAGAAGAAGGGTATTTATACCTAAGGTCAACCGTCAAACATGGAAAAAATAATGATGAAAAGTCATAATTGAAGGTGTCATTTCGGGACTAACACAGCCGCAAAAAGCCCTAAAAGATGTCGAGTAACCGTAGAACCAATCCGAGAAGGACGCGTGGAATGAGCATTAAATGGAAGTGACAAACGACGCCTATGTTCATAGAAGGATACAATGTTTCGAGGTAAAGCGGCGAAAAACTATTCCTGCCATAAATGCATATCCACTTACCAAATATTAATCGATAAATAAATGGTAAGTGAGGGGACTATCTGTATTGGTAAAAAAGAGTCTTACACGTAAGATGAATCTTGACAACTCAGCCAGCTACGTGGACCAAGGAAAACATGACAACTGGATATGACTCTGTAAAGAGGTACGTAACAAAGAGGCACGGTTCAGTAAGCCTTTGAGTTCATCAGCAGGTTCATCAGCCATGGCAACCCCAATTTAATTAAGATGGGAAAGAGACACGGTCAGAGTGAATCCGGACAAAGATACGGGCAGATTCGAGGATCCTCATTTAATGACCTATACGTTATGTAACCTACATGCAACAGTTATGGTTACCCTTTGTAACACCTCATTAATGTAATAATTAGTCATTAATGGGCAATCATTGCAAGAATCAAACTTTATGTTAGGAAACCTCCTATATAAAGGAAGGGGAGATAATTTGTAAGGGGCATATGAGAACTTCTAATATTACACACTTTACTTTGCCGCGTATCATTATTGCCTTCTATTTTATTTTCCTTTATTCAATATCGTTTCCTTGATTATCAGTAACCCGTGTTTATCCTAAATATAGCTTTGGTCAAATGATCTAATTCTTTGGTTAAACAATGGTACTATGAGAATGTGCATTGATTACAGGCAGTTGAAGAAGGTCACAATCAAGAACAAGTATCCTTTGCCGCGTATTGATGATCTATTTGACCAGCTTCAGGAAGCGAGGGTGTTCTCCAAGATTGATTTTAGTTCAAGGTATCACCAATTAATGATTCGAGACTCGGATATTCTTAAGACAACTTTTAGGACCCGATATGGCCATTATGAATTCCTCGTGATGCCTTTTGGGCTAACCAACGCCCCAGCAATGTTCATGCATCTGATGAATAGTGTGTTTCAGCCTTATCTTGACTCGTTCATTATTGTATTCATTGATGATATCCTGGTGTACTCTCGTAGCTAGGAGGAGCATGCCCAGCATCTGAGGATTGTGTTGCAGCGATTGAGGGAGGAGAAACTTTATGCAAAGTTCTCCAAGTGTGGGTTTTGGATCAGTTTAGTGACGTTCTTGGGGCACGTAGTGTACAGTGAGGGTATTCAGACTCGTGTCCAGTGATGATATTTAGATGGATCTGAAGAAGATAGAGGCAGTTCAAAGTTGGCCCAGACCGTCCTCGGCCATGGAGATTCGGAGCTTTCTTGGTTTGGATGGTTATTATCGTCGCTTCGTACAGGGTTTCTCATATATTGCACTGCTCTTGACCAAATTGACCCAAAAGGCTGCTCCTTTCAGGTGGTCAGATGAGTACGATGAGTGCTTTCAGAAGCTCAAGACTGTTTTGACCACGGCTCCAATTCTAGTTCTACCATCAGCTTCTGGTTCTTACACAGTGTATTGTGATTCTTTTGGGATCGGTATTGGGTATGTTCTGATGTATGAGGGTAGAGTGATTGCTTATGCTTCATGCTAGTTGAAGCCCTATGAAAAGAACTATCATGTCCACAACCTTGAGTTAGCAGCTATTGTTCATGCCTTGAAGATTTGACGGCACTATTTGTACGGTGTCCATTATGAGATTTACACTGATCACCGGAGTTTGAAGCATTTGTTCAAACAGAAGGACATTAACTTGCCTTAGCGGAGGTAGTTGGAGATTCTTAAGGACTATGATATCACCATTTTGTACCATCCCGAAAAGGCCAATGTGGTGGCTGATGCCTTGAGTCATCAGGCGAAGAGTTTGGGGAGCTTATCATATCTTCTAGCAGTAGAGAGGCCATTGGCGCTAGATGTTCAGGCCTTAGCCATCCAGTTTGTTAGATTGGATATTTATGAGTTGAGTCGAGTATTGGCTTGTGTGGTTTCTCGGTCTTCTTTTTATGATCGTATTAGGGAGCGCCAGTATGATGACCCCCATTTACTTGTCCTTAAGGACATGGTCCAGCACGTGGATGCTAAGGAGATCACTATTGGGGATGATGGTGCATTGAGGATGCAGGGCAGGCTATGTGTGCCCAATGTAGATGGATGCATGAGTTGATTCTCCATGAGGCTCACAGTTCGTGGTATTCTATTCATCTGGGTGCTGCGAAGATGTATCAGGACTTAAGGCAGCATTACTTATGGAGGAGGATGAAGAAGGAAATAGTGGAGTTTGTAGCTCAGTGTCCAAATTTCCAACAAGTGAAGTATGAGCATCAGCGGCCAGGTGCGTTGCTTCATAAATTAGAGATTCCGGAATGGAAATGGGAGCGGATCACTGTGGATTTTGTTGTTGGGATTCCATGGCCTCACCAGAAGTTTGATGCAGTTTGGGTGATTATGGACAGGTTGACTAAGTCAGCTCATTTCATTCATGTGATGACTACTTATTGTTCCGAGCATCTGGCTCGAGTGTATATCCGCGAGATCATCAGGCTTCATGGCATACCGGTATCTATCATCTCTGACCGGGGTACGCAGTTTACATCACGGTTCTGGGGGCATACATCATGAGTTGGGTACTCGAGTGGAGTTGAGCATAGCATTTCACAGATGGACGGACAGTCCGAGCGCACTATTCAGATATTAGAGGATAATCTCCATGTGTGTGCGGTGGATTTAGGGGGTTCGTGAGATCAGTTCTTGACGCTAGCGAGTTTTCTTACAATAATAGTTATCAATCGGGCATCCAGATGGCACCGTATGAGGCTATGTATGGTAGACAGTGTCGATCTTCGGTGGGTTGGTTTGATTCGGGCGAGGCTAGCTTATTGGGTACAGACTTGGTTCAGGATGCTCTAGATAAGGTTATGGTGATTCAGGATCGACTACGCACAACCCAGTCCAAACAGATGAGTTATGCAGATCGGAAGGTTCGCGATGTTTAATTCATTATTGGAGAGCGGGTCTTTCTCTGGGTGTCACCCATGAAGGGTGTTATGAGGTTCGTAAAGAAGGGAAAGCCGAGCCCGAGGTTTATCGTCCCATTTGAGGCGTTGTGACGTATTAGGGAAGTTTCTTACGAGCTTTCCTTGCCTCCCAGTCTAGCAGAAGTTCATCCAGTATTTCATGTTTCTATGCTCCGGAAGTATCACGGTGATCTGTCTCATGTGTTGGATTTCAGCTCAGTTCAGTTGGACAAGGATTTATCTTATGTTGAGGAGTCGGTGGCTATTTTGGACAGGCAGGTACAAAAGCTGAGGTCAAAGAACATTGCTTATGTGAAGGTTCAGTGGAGGGGAAAGCCGACCGAGGAGGCGACTTGGGAGACCGAGCATGATATGCAAAGATGTTATCCTCATCTTTTCACCACTTCAGGTATGTCTTTATACTCGTTCGAGGACGAACGTTTGTTTAAGAGGGGGAGGATGTACGACCCGGCCGATCGTTTCGAGAGTTGTAGCCCTGTTCCCCTATTTTTGCTTCTTTTGTGTTCTGCAACTATTATATGACTTGTCGGGTTAGTTGGTTCGGGTTCGGAGTGATTTCAGAGTGAACTGATGCACTTAGTCTCTTAATTGAAAGCTTAAGTTGGAAAAGTTGACCGGATGTCGATTTATGTGTAAATGACCTCAGATTTGAATTTTTATGGTTCCGTTAGCTCTGTTAGGTGATTTTGGACTTAGGAGCACGTCCGGAATATGATTTGGAGGTCCGTAGTAGAATTAGACTTGAATTGGCGAAAGTTGGAATTTTGGCAAGTTTGACCGAGAGCGGAATTTTTTATATCGGAGTCGGGTTGGATTTCCGAAAATTGGAGTAGGTTTGTGGTGTCAATTTTGACTTGTGTGCAAAATTTGAGGTCAATCGGACGTGATTTGATAGGTTTCGACATCGTTTGTAGAATTTGGGAATTTCAAAGTTCATTAGGCTTGAATCCGTGTGTAATTCGGGGTTTTTTATGTTGTTTGGGGTGATTTGAGGGTTCGACTAAATTTGTATTTGGATATAAGACTTGTTGGTATGTTTGGTTGAGGTCCCGGGGGCCTAGGGTTGATTTCAGGTGATAAACAGATCATGTTTTGAAGTTGTAAGCTTGTTGAAGGTTTTCCACTACAGGTGTAATCGCACTTACGGAGTGGGAACCGCAGGTGCGTGCCCGCAGAAGCAGCCAAGGGAGTGATGCAAAAGAAGGTCGCAAGTGCGATGGTTTTCCCGCAGATGCGACAGAAGAGCCGCAAAAGCAGATTTGGCCTTGAAGCTTGACTCCGCAGAAGCGGAGATTTGTCTCGCAGAAGCGAGTCCACTAGAGCGGAAAAAGGGACGCAGGTGCGTAGCTATCCGCAGAAGCGGGCTCCGGGGCGCACCTGCGAGACCGCAGAAGCGGCTAAGTTTCCGCAAGTGCGGAAAGCCTGGGCAGAAACTATGAATACGAGACTTCGAGATTTTTCACCATTTTCACCATTTTCACCACCTTGAGCTCGGATTTTGGAGGTTTTTTAGAGTGATTTTGAAGTGATTAATGAGGTAAGCTCCTTGTGATCATCTTTCTTCAATAATGATGTTTTCCCACTGATTTTACACATAGTTGGTTAGTTTTTTAGGTGAAATTTGGGGGCTTAGGGCTAGAGATTGGAGAGTAAATTTTTGGGGATTTGGATGACTAAATGGTGTCAAATTTTGATAAATTTGGTATAGTTAGACTTGTGGCTGAATGGGCTTTCGGGTTTTGTGACTTTTGTCGGATTCCGAGACGTGGGCCCAAGGGTCGGGTTTAAGCCAATTTTGGAATTTGGCTTATAATTTCATGTTTTTCTGATGGAATTGATTCCTCTAGCCTGTATTAATTGTACCATACTGCTTGTGGCTAAATTTGGGGCGTTTGGAGACTGATTCGAGAGGCAAAGGCATTTTGGAGTAGAGTTTTGCAGATTGAAGTAAGTAACTATTTTAAATCTGGTTCTGAGGGTATGAAACCCCAGATTTTTGTATTATATGATTGTTTGGAGGTGACACACATGGTAGGTGACGGGCGTGTGGGCGTGCACCGTGGGAACTGGGACTTGGTCTATTCCGTGAAACCGAAAAGCTGAATAAGCTTGTTGTTAGCTATATGTCCTTCCTGTGTTACAGAAATTTGATAGTAAATCATGTTAGAAATCATGCTTAGGCTATGTGTTGGTGCTGTAGAGACCCACAGTGGTCGTGATACATGTTGAATCTCCCTGCTTATTGTTACTTGTACTCAGTCGTAGTATTTCTTGCATATTATACCTCAGTCTATGTTATTCCCTGTTGATACATTACATCATTCTGTTTGGGCTTATTTTCCTTTATTACTGAGGGTCGTGAGACTAGAAAGGTTGATGACTGAGTGAGGCAGAGGGCCTATTTGTAAGGTATTGATATTGTAGTGCGTGAATTGTCCGTGTGGATTTTGATAAGATACGGTAGCACGTGAGTTGTCCGTACGGATCTTGATATGATACTATAGCACGTGAGTTGTCTGTGCAACACGTGAGCTGTTTGTGCAAATCATAGCGCTTGGGCTGTAGGAGACCCTCCGGAGTCTGTACACCCCCAGTGAGCGCAAATACTTATAGAGAGTGAGTGTTGAGGACTGAGAGCCGAGCGTTTGAGCTATGAAGAGAGATTGAGTGAATGTTGCCCTGAGAGGCTGTACTTATTTCAATTGTTGCTACACTTAGCTGATACTCCCTCCGTTCCAATATATGTGAAACTGTTTGGCCGCTCACGGAGTTTAAAAAAAATAAAGACTTTTGGAATTTGTGGTCCTAAACAAGTCAAAAAGGGGTCCGGAGTATTTGTGTGGTTGTAAAAATTTCTCATTAAGGGTAGAATTGTAAATTTAAGCTAGATTGTTTTCAAATTTGGAAAGGGGTCATTCTTTTTTGAACGGACCGAAAAGGAAATAGGTTCACATAAAATGGAACAGATGGAGTATATGTTACTGTTCCAAAATTTCTAGAAGATATTGTATTCGGTTTTATCTGAACTTGGTAATGTGTAAGTGATTTGACTTAAATTGCTGGAATTGAAACATGTCTACCTTTATTGATGAGATTACTGAAATGAACTTTAACTGTATAGCTCGTTACTATCTTTCTGTTCCTTATTTATTATTGTTAGTTACTGAGTTAGTTGTACTCACACTACACCCTGCGCTTCGTGTGCAGATCCAGGTGTTTACAGATACGATGGGCGTTGATCTCGTGCGCAGCTGATTATCAGAGATTTACGAGATAGTTGACGGTTTTCGTAGTCCTTGTTTCTCCTTCCATGTCTTCTTTTCTTTCTCTTTATTGTATTTGGATACATACCCTTGTAGACACTATTTCCTAGACTGGTTGTTTAGATGCTCATGACTTAGTGACACCCCGATGTTTGGGGCTATTTTCCGTACTATACTTTGGGTTAACTCCTGTTTACGAAAACTCTGTCATTTAAAAGCTTTTGATTTATCTTTCTATGCAATG
Organism: Nicotiana undulata; assembly: GCA_005239495.1. Lineage (NCBI taxonomy): Eukaryota > Viridiplantae > Streptophyta > Magnoliopsida > Solanales > Solanaceae > Nicotiana > Nicotiana undulata. Next base: position 33,749 of record ML276777.1, read on the forward strand.
TTAGAAGTGTTTTAAAAATGTCGGCTTGTCTAGTACCATCGATAGGCGCCATCAGACATATTAGGATTTGGGGTCGTGACACCTAGTATATCTTTAAACATTAGGTGGCGACTCTTTTTTATCATCAACATGGAAATCACTAGTTGAATCTTGTTTTGACTCGTGCAAAATAGGATGCAACAATTAAGATTTAACTCAGAGACCTCATGTTATTCATCCACCTCATTTCATGACATGTGAAGGTGACTAGCTATCATTGTATTAGACTAGATTCTTGTTTCGTTAAAAAATAATTTAAGTGCATTTACGTCTAGAGAAAATGTTTGCGCTTTAAATCAAAGGAGAGACCCAAAATACGATGGCCACACACATACAAAATATTGGCTTTCGATGCTTTTTTTTCTTCATCTCATGCTTTTCAAAGTCATTTAGACATGTAATATGACAAATCAGTTAATAAAGAAATATCAGATACTTAACTTGAAAGGCTGTACGCTCAACTTATTTTGTTGGAGACACTCTCTCACTCATATTAATTGCTTCTATCATCTTATCTCTGCTAATCCTAGAGAGCTAGCTTTTGTTTGGTGCCCCTGCATTTGTAAAACTTTTTATGCTTTGACTAGGAAAACTGTTCTGGTGAAGATGATGTGATGTATATTTTGGGTAGCAGTTAACATGTCACCTAAGGTAGATCTACCAAAGGTACGGCGGTGCAAAAAATTATTTATCCAATTAAACCGCGTAGGAGGTAATTACAAGTTAATTATGTTAAGAGCATTAATTGGTAACATGGTACTATGGTATAAACAAGTATAGGCAAAATACATAAGTTACCCCTTGAACTATGGACCAAATTCCCGTTACACATTTTTTGCGGGCAAAAATTATCTTACACACTCAACCTTTTCAGAGTGTGTCTAAGACACACTACTTTTTACAACTGGCAAGTTCGTGTTCTACACCTAAAAAAAGGCGAGTGGATGCATATTTCTTGGGTCTGAACCATTATCTAAATGCCACATGTCAAGGCTTTTTTATTTTTTATTTTTTTATTCATTTCTTGTTTTTTTCATATTATTATATCTCCAAATAATTTGGTCCCCTCTTCCCACCCTATCACCCCCACCTGAACCTTTTTTTAGAGTTTAGGCTCAAGCTTGAAGTCTTGGCATAGCTTGAAGAGGCTGCAACTCCTGACTGTATAAAATATCGACATTAGGTCCCCATCTGTCTCCATTCACTTTCTGTTGCATCCTCATGCTTCTTCACCTATGTATAGTTCCAACAAAACTTGAATTTCTTATGTAATTTTGTTCCATATCTATCAGCTATCTGGTGGCGTGCAATGAAAATCCAAATTTCTTGTATAATATTTTGTTGAATGGGTACGAAGACAGAGGTTATGGTGTTTGTGGATTTTGTTCAAAAATTTATTGTTGTTGGTGGTGGTTTCTATGACGGTAATGGTGATAAGGTGGTGGCAGTGATGATTTTAATGATAGAAAAAGCTTTAACGGAGAAGATGACTGAAAATGGGGTTGGGGAAGATGAGAGTTCCTTTTTTTTTTTAAAGAAAGAATTATTAATTAGGGTGTGAATTAAGTATTTTTTTTTTCCTTGAGTTATGACACGTGTTACAATGTTATTGGTGCGTGACATCACACAAAATTTGAAAATTGATCAACAAAAAAGTGGTGTGTCTTAGACACACTCTGGAAAGGTTGAGTGTGTAAGATAATTTTTGTCCGTAAAAAGTGTGTAACGGGGATTTAGTCCATAGTTCAGAGGGTAATTTATGTATTTTGTCATAAGTATAAATAATTAATTTTGAACCGAGTAAATCAAATGAGTCATGCTAGAACTTCTAACTAGAATCTATTTAGTTTAAATCCTGAATTCTTTCTTGTACAATAGGCTGCTGCAGCGAACCAATTAACGCTTTCTTCGAACTATGTATTGGATTTAACGAGTAGTGGGCTTTCTTATTCGCCAATTGGACCGAAAACAGATCCATCATGAACAAGCTGAAACATTGTGGAAGATCAAGAATAAATGGAGGAATTTACATAGAATTAAATAGTTACAATAACTTTTACAAAATTACATAAATACAATTTTTTTAAATGTAAAGGCGCTTCTCTTTCTTGATAAAGTAGAGTCATAAATCAAACCAAATAGTATATGTATTACTGCAAATTGAAGAGAGATCTAAGCTTGCTAGTTTACTTGTGAATCTATCATCATTTGCTTGCTTGGTTATTCTCCTAATAAGACTGTTTAAGATAATTTCAATTATATATATTTTGGAAACTAAAAAAGTGACGACTGATTAGTTGAAGGGATTACGGCGGGAAGCTATATTCCTTCAAGGGTGGTCAACTGATCGTCCTTCGCCGGAAAATTATACTTCATATAAGGTACAATATTACTTGTTATCGATTAAAAATAGACTTTGAACACTCTTACATAGCCCAACGGCACACATAGCCCAATGGCAAAATTTTGAACACCCTTATTGAATTTTCTAGCTTCAAGAAAATTAAAATTTGCGTGAATGATGAACCCGATAATCTAGAGGAGCTTCTCTTTCTTGATAACGAATCTTGATTGACGGACACTAGAAGTTGATTCGATAAAAGAGGTAAAAATTGTACGGGGCGCCCTATTTTGTCGTCCCCACTTAACATGTACCCATATTTTTAAAATTATTTAACTTATACCCTAAGTTTTAAAACTTCAGGCGCTCCTTCTTCCGACTACTGTGCAAAACTTCAGCTTATTTAGTGCTGAAGTTTTTACAAATGAACTAAATAACTTCAGCATCTTCTGCTGAAGTTTTTGAAAAAACTTTATGACAAAACTAAACTTCAGCTTATGTAGCCCTGAAGTTTTTTAAAAAGCTTTGTGACAAAACTAATGAATCCAGGACAAAACTTCAGCTTATGTAGCCCTGAAGTTTTTTAAAAAGCTTTGTGACAAAACTAATGAATCCAGGACAAACTTCAGCTTATTTAGTGCTGAAGTTTTTTTAAATGAACTAAATAACTTCAGTATCTTTTGCTGAAGTTTTTGAAAAAACTTTACGACACACATATTGAATCCAGGACAAAACTTCAGCTAAAACATGCTTAAGTACATCAATAAAGAACAAAACTTCAGCTAGTAGAATGCTTAAGTTCAGCAATTACAAACAACTTCAGGCCCGTCTGCTAGAATGCTGAAGTTTGTGTGATTGTCTTTGCTACTTCAGGCTCGTATGCCTGAAGTTTATGCGAAAAGTGAATACGATTGTAATTTTTTTTACGAAACAAATATAAGTTAAAATGTGACCAAAAACGGATATAGGTGCAAATACCCATAAAAGAGAGAGGTGCGTTGGCGCCGAGAGAAAGGAGGTGATGACTAAACTCATACTCCCTTTGACCAATTGAGTTGCCCAAAAGCCAACCCGATCCCTATTTTTCTTCCAATTTACTCTTTCTTTCTATCTATAGACTATAGAATAGAAAGTAGTAGTATTACTTCACTCACCCAACAACCATGAACCACCCTTCCTATATATAACCCATTCCCCTCCTCAAAATAATGGTTTTGATGTTACTATTTATTTCCATCCTCACTACTGACGTGCTCTATTTTGTCCACTTTCAGCTGACGCTTATATTATACTCCCTGTTTTAATTTAGGTAACGTATTTCACTTATTCAGAGTTCATTTGACTAAACTTTGAAGTTAAATTAGATTAGTTTACCCAATTTAAAATTAAAATTTTGATATTCAAAAATTATATAAACAGTAATATAAGTTGCAGATTTTTCTTATGTCAATATGATAAAATAATAATTTTAAAATATTAGTCAAGCTTCACACCATTTAACTCTCGATAAATAAAATGTGTCGTCCGGTGACTAACAGAGAAGGCTCTCAATGGCGAATAGAAAAGAAAGGCCATATATTATAGCAGCAAAAAGTGGTCATCTTGTTGACTTACACTTCTCTTTCCCATGTTCTCCCCTATGGAATTTTTCTCTTTCTTCGTTCATCCGAAATCGACGGCGAGGATCTTTCTGATGATCTTCTTCACCCTTTGATCAAGAAAGAAGGATTTTGATGTATGATGCTTTCCAATTGATAATGCAGAATTATATGCCCTATTTTGCATAGAACAGTAATTTCCAACTATCTCTCTCTCTCATTAATTCAGTGATACACTTATCTTAAATACTCCTACTACTATTTAATGTTACTATTTGTTTCCTTTTCTTTATCTCTGAAATGTTAGCACAAAAATTCCTCGAGATTTGTTTGCTTAATCTCGGGAATCTTTAACCAATGCATTACCCATCCAGCTCATTCATCTCAGAATATATGTTCTTCTTCTAAACTTTTCTTTCCATATCAATATACATACTGAAAAAAAAATATAATCTTTGATTGATCTCTTTCCATCCACTGCTGTAAACACTATTCTTTTTTACTACCAAAATCAACTTCTGGGCTGGAGTTTCAACAATGGGTTGTAGGAATTCGAAGCCAAATGTATGCCAAAAATGCAGGACACAGTATTCTCCAGTGCACCGTAGCTACTCTATGTATAAAAATCTTCCTATTGATACTAACACTAATGGTAGCTTTCATCTGGTCTCTCTCACTTCCTCAACATTAGGATCTCTGAGGCTTGATCCACTGAACATAAGTATCAAAGATGATCATTCGTTGTTCGAAAAAGGTGGCAGCGATGAAGGGAAGACTTATAAAGAAGAGTTCGAAACGGGGTTGATTGAGGCAAAGACATGGTCCCAAATGATCAATGAGAAAATCCACAAAATGGCTCCTAAGACGCCCATTACAACTCCTCCTGGCGAACCAGAGAATGTGAATGTTTGGGAATTGATGAAAGATCTGGAAGATAGTGATCCTCTTAAATCACCCCACCATGTTCGTAGCTTTTCTTTCCATGTCTTTCCAGATCCTTATGATCATGAGCTTACTCCCAGACTGAAATCATCAAACTATGAAGTAACAGGGTATAGATTGGTGCAACATGGTAAACACAAACTGGTTCTTTACTTCACAAGCGTAAGAGGGGTAAGGAAAACATACGAGGATTGTTGTCATGTTCGGCTGATTTTGAAGGGATTAGGTGTTAAGATTGACGAAAGAGATGTATCGATGCATGAAGGGTTCAAGGAGGAGTTGAGAGAGTTATTAGGAAAGGAATATAGTGGTAGGGGTTTGCCCAGGGTATTTCTGGGGAGACAATACATTGGTGGGGTTGATGAAATATGCAGAATGCATGAAGATGGGCAGCTTGAGAAGGTCGTAGAAAGCTGCAAAAAGGCAGAAGATGGAGTTTGCGAGGCATGTGGAGATATGAGGTTTGTGCCATGTGAAACATGCTATGGGAGTTGTAAAGTATACTATGAAGCAGAGTATGATGAAGAAGATGAGTGTGGCTTCCAACGATGCCCGGATTGTAATGAGAATGGACTAATACTATGTCCAATTTGTTGTGATTAGATTGCATCAGTTTTATGGTGCTCTCAAGTTAAGGTGCTTGCTGTGGATTCCACATGACCAGCTTTGTATTACAAAGATAAAGATGGGCGGCCAAGGTTAGCCTAAACTAATAGGTACAAGCGGATCTAAGACGATTTTTACGGGTTCAATGAACGCATTGCTTTCCTCTTGAACTATGTATAGATATGCAAAAGAACTTAAAATATGTACAATCATACTCATTCTAAACCCACAAACTCTAGATCTTGAACTTTCTGCTGATGGGCAAGGTTCAAGCACCAAAACTGATACGAATATCAGTTACCCACCAGATTATCCCACTTCACTAGCACAATAGTAGCAGTAGTGGAATAGTAGAACTTATCCGGAAAAAAAGACATGATTGAAAAGGTTCAAACAATGGCTTTTGCAGCATTTGGCAGAAAATTGAGTCCACTTTGTTTGATGGATTACGAAGCTGTACTAAGCAGGCAACTTGACAGTAGTTGAATCATCTGAATAATAAATACTAGTACCTTAAAGTAGTTCTGAGGATTTTAAACCACATGAAAGTAACAATCTCTTCCCCAATTTTTCCCACTATAATGTGGTCTGATCCTTCCTCGGCCACCGCGGAGCTTAGTGTCCCAGACTGTCCTTTTCTTTTTAGGACTTGCCTATTCCAGACATTCAAAGCAGTAGTGTGCTTACAACTCCACAATGAAGCAAGTTAACTTTGCCAATAGCACGTATCATTAACGAATGACTAATACCAGCTTACTAAAAACATGACATGGATGATCAACTTGCAATGCAGGCAAGCGTATTAGTTACTCCACATTGTACTTCTAAGAGGAAAAGAAATCAAATCGATTGATTGCAAAATATCAACATGTTACCACAATGTAGCAATCATATTTAGATCATGTAGCCCACTCTCATTTGAACACCACAAACTACTTTATCTAGCTAAAACTTTTAATATTCACATTCATGCAAAATCTTAAGTCTCCATGAAAAGCTTAAACCTTGGAACAACTCCATATTGGCAATGTTGCGTCAACCCTATTTACCTCTTTAGTCCATTTGCAGAGGAACTGTTTCTTTTTTGACGCCATTATTACCCAAGTCAGCAGCCACCTTGGCAGCCCGATTCAGAGCATCTGAAACCCAAAGAGCTCCCTTGGAGAAGTAACTACTGTTAACCACAGTAGTTGCAGCAGCTACGGCTGTTTTCCCTGTAAAAGACACAGCGGACATGGTAAGTTCAGAAAGATGGTACTTCTCGTCCACGGATTTAACAGTCTCCATGCCAGACTGAATTCTATCAGTAAGCCCCACTCTCTTGCTGAGCTCTGCCACCTTTGCTGCTGCGGTGGATGAGACCTGATATGATTCATCAAATGCTTTGGCTTTTGTTAGCGCATCCTTACTTAGTTCATATCCCTTGACTATCATGGTTTCAACTACGTGCTGTGCCATGGTCACAGCTTCTCCAGGAGTTGAAACAAACTCATTTGTGTGAGTGACCTGCTAGTTTACAGCATAATTTCAACAACATCAGGAAAGCTGCAGCATAAAGAGAACCCCTGGAAAGTGGAAATAGGGGAACAAAAAATAAAAGAAAGACTGCTTGGATGGAGAAGTGGGTTGGTAAAGAAGTGCTTTGTTCTGACATCTCAACTGACATACCTCTGCCGATAGAGTTTATAGCTTTCCGAGTGAACTTTTCCCAAAACAACTAAAAAGAATCAACCTGATCTTTTGGAAACTAAATTATTGTGACAATACAGAAATACTTTTACCAAGACAAGGATAACAAAAGGAAATGAAGACCAGTAAAGCCTATACTCCCTCCGTTTCAATTTATGTGAACCTATTTCTTTTTTAATCCGTGCAAAAAAGAATGACCCCTTTCAATATCTGGAAACAATTTACCTTTATGCAATGATTTATAGTCACACAAAATATATGTACCTCATTTTACACCACAAATTCAAAAGTCTTCTCTTTTTTCCTATAACTTCGTGTTCAGTCAAATAGGTTCACATAAATTGAAACGGAGGTAGTATTAACTAATCCTCAGCTCTAGAGCTCAACGAAAAACTGTTATGCATGAGGAGCGCAGTTCACAAACTGGATACTCTTTGCCGTGTGTGCTGTCCCCTCGCAGATGAGTCCTTAGGGGCTATCTCCTATTACTTTACCCATGAATTATATAAAATAAATTTACATATAACCTCATAGACAAGCACTAGGAGAGTTGATTGTCCAGAAAAAACAACGCAAACTTTAATAAAAAGGAGATCACACGCAAAAAACTACCGCATAGCTGCTTCCATTCTCCACTTTATCCCTAGAGTTATTCCAAGGATCATATTCATCTATTTGTGCTTCCAAGCGAGATACACGAACACATTGATCTAATATAGTGGATTCCTGAATCAAGGTTAACAAAGTTAAGAATTTATCTGACACATAATATCATGTATAAATTTAGTGAATGTATAGCAGCTAAGAAATAAATCTAGCACTTATATTCGATGTGCATATGTATAATTAAAAATAGAGAGAACAAGAAAAGGAAGAAGAAGAGCACAAGGATAGCACACAGAGCTATTTAAAAAGAATTTCCAGAGTTGCACAAGCTGTTAATTTATGTTCGGCTAGCAATCAAAAGGCTAGTACACTTACAAGTGGAGAAAAACAAGAGACCGATCTAAATTAGAAGTTCAAACAATATAAAGCAAATTGACGTCTAACTACTTAGGAATCTAAATATAGTATTTTTTTTCATTGACGCTTCTAAAAGTGGAGTGTAGCAAGCTACTGCTAGCTCCTATTTTGGTAGGTAATTGACTACCTCTCTCTGTTAAAATAGAGAATTTAAAAGATTTCAAGGAGACAGTAAGAAGAAACCTAGCAAACATCATTACAGGGTTTTACTGGTTAATTTTAACTTTTACAGAAAATGCTGAAGACGATCCTATTGATGTACATCTTGGTAGTATCAGAAGTATAAACTTGACCCAACGGCATGTAAACATGCAGCATCAAATATTTTACATAATTCACCTGGCAGTTTATTTCTGCTAAATAGAACTATCCTAATAAGTAATAACGGAGTAAAGCAGAAACTTACAATATAGTAGTTTCCAGCACATAAGTATCTTTGAACGTAACATAGGCTATAGAAGCATGTTCACCCATCATGCAGCATTAATATTTAACAAAATTCACCTTGCAGATTATTTCTGCTAAATAGAACTATCCTGACAATGGAGTAAAGCAGAAACTTACACTAAGTAATATAGCAGTTTCCAGTGCATAAGTATCTTTGAACGTAACATAGGCTATAGAAGCATATTCGCTCAATCTGCATTCAGTAAAGGCAACTGTTAAAATCAGGAAAGGGTAAACATCGTCCAGTTTTTTCATACAACTAATTAATAAAAGCATCAAGCTAGTTGTATCTGTTCCTTCCTTTAAAGTTTAAACATTCTACTGACTAATAATGTTTGGAATGCCTTATAGTGAGTATCAGGACATTGACAACATATCCTTCGCTGGACACAAGTGGCACATGCACATAGGTTTGCTAATATCGAACAACATTAGATGCATGACCTTGTTCTCTCTACTGCAAACGTCTCAGAAATTTCAACCATAATAGCAACACATGCTCTCTTCTTGACATTTCAATATTCGATATATTCAGAAGAAGTAACAGGGGGAAAAAAGTGGCAAGATGTGTCTTATTTGACATACTTCATAAGACACAATTGCAGTAGGCCATGCAAACATAATAATATTGATTAGGTATTCAGCCAGTAACTCTTACATTATAGAGCAATTCTGGAAACAAATTAAAGCACCAAGATCAGCTCAAAATCACAACTATGCCATAGCAGAAATTGCAGACTCAAAACGAATGAAAAGCTACCTGATGATCTCTACTTGTTCAATTTCACCACAGTGAGAGAAAAATTCATAGACATCTTTCTCCGTAGCTTTGGGAGAAAGACTTGTGACTTCCGCGGTGTAAAGACCCAGATACATGGATATAGACACAGTTCAAACTCCCAAAATAAAGGTGAATTAACCTGATTAAATCAAGAATACAAATCATTCAGAGCTTAAATATTTGAATTATAAAAATATTGTCTGAAGGTGCAGTTTAAGTGAAATGCTAGTTTTCCTACAATCATAAATCTTCAAGTTTTACAAACTTATTTTCTAAGCAAGCTCATAGCCAAACACAACATCAACTTCCAAAAACTTGTTATCAACTTCAATTTCAAATATTCCTTTTCTCTTTTCAACTTCAACTGAAAAATTGTCCAACTGCCTACTAAACAATTTGACCTTGAAGAGAAATTAGGCGTTCTAACAAAAGCATAGATTTTCCAAATCTACCAAGATATTCACGAATAAAATCGGAAGGTGAAAAGTCCCTAGAATTGGAGATAATACATATATTAGGGTAAAGCGAAGGGATTTCAGTACCCAGAATCCGTACGATTGAATTTACAAATGCATCTAAAGTTCAATAAACAAACAGAAATTCATTTATTGGAATTAATAAATGATACGAATCAGAATTTACCTGATAATATGGTCAACGGAATGTAGCAACTCTACGAGGGCCAACTGTTTGCTTGCGAGTTGGGGCCTTTAAAAGGGCTCTCTACCTGTTGTTGGCATCTCTCACGCGCAAATGCAGCCGTGAATATTATACAAATTCTATAATAATATACCTCTTTTATTTTAAATAAATCACTTATGTCCCTATATTATGGATATATTCAATATTAAATTATTTGATTAAAATAGATGATAAACATAAACATGTATCTTTCAAATGGGAAATGACTCACAAATTACTTAATAAGAAATACCAATAATATTAATAACTCTAATGGATGTTAAACACGTACACACTTTGCATTTTTCTAAACTATAATATTTTATTATGTAGAATTTCTCGTTTTAATTTTGTTTGCTATTTATTATTCCACTTCAAATTATCTTTAGATTTATTAAGTTGGATGTCGTTCATTTTGGTGTATAATGGGTTTAATAGTTTTTTCCATTCTAAGATTCCTTTTCTTATACACCAAAACCTTTTTCAATGATTAGTTGCTTCTCAAATTAGGACGGGGGTGGCAGATTTGCTGTCTCTGCAATAAAAATTTGGACCACAAGGAGAAAGATATCTAACGTAATTTAATTAGTACCATAATTTACATTTGACTGAAATGGCAGTCCTTTATAATGGCCCTTCCCTTCTTGCACGCCTCTTAATTGGCTAAGAGTTCTGACTTCTGATAATTGCTGGTCCTGATTAAGAGAATGTTTCACATTGGTTATGTAAAGAAATATAAAACTGGTCTACACTGATTATGTGCGACTCTGTCATGAATCTAAAATTTTGATCATGGATTCTCCATTCCTTCTTTTCTATGCTTTGACTTACTTTTTGTTTGGACTCCCTTGCAACTGTTTCCTAATCTCTAGTGTCAAAAAAAAAAATTAAGTTCTATGCCCATATGTTTTAAAGTATTTTTACATGTTCAGTGCAATTTAATTGTTATATAGAAGATTAATACTTTATTTTTCAGGTTAACACATTAAGGGATCGTTTGGTATGAGGTATAAGAAGGTATAAGGGTGGTATAAAAATTTAGTACTATCTTAATTTTAACACTGGGATAACTTATACCTTATAGAAGGTGGGATAATTAACACCGGTATAACTTATACCTTCTACTTAGAAATTATGCAATTGTCATTCTTAATACAACATACCAAACAATGAATAAACAACTTATCCCAATATAACTTATACCGGTATAAATCGTATTCCAACCAAACGACCCCTAAAGTGATAGCTAGTGCAACAACAACAATCCAGTAAAATCCCACAAGTGGTGACTGGGGAGGATAGAGTGTACGCAGACCTTACCCCTACTCCAAGGGAGAGGCTGATTCCGATAGACCCTCGGCTCAAGCATGCGAAAAAGACAATATATCAGTACCAACAGCAGAAAGCATAAAAATAATAACAGAATGAAAAGTACCAGAAAATAGATGAAAAATAATAACAGTAGCACGTAAGAAAGGCTCGATACTATGAAAAGTGAAAGAGAAGTGTGGACACAATAATAACCACTAGCACTCTAGGACACAACCCTGTCAGACTAGCCTCTCACCCGATGCGGAGTAGCAAAGAGCTCCGCTACCCTCTATCCTACAACCCTAATGCTAGACCTCCACATTTTCCTATCAAGGGCCATGTCCTCGGAAATCTGAAGCCTCGCCATGTCCTGCCTGATCACCTCTCCCCAATATTTCTTGGGCCGCCCTCTACCTCTTCTTATACTTGTCAAAGACAACCGCTCACATATCCTTACTGGGGCATTTGTACTTCTCCTCCGCACGTGTCCAAACCATCTGAGCCTAGCTTCCCGCATCTTGTCATCCATCGGGGCCACACCCACCTTCTCCCGAATATCTTCATTCCTAATCTTTTCCATCCTAGTGTGCCCGCATATCCACCTCAACATCCTCATTTCTACTACGTTCTTCCTTTAGATATGCGAGTACTTAACCGGCCAACACTCTGCCCCATACAACATGGCTGGTCTAACCACCGCTCTATAGAACTTACCTTTGAGCCTCTGTGACACCTTTTTGTCACATAGGACTCCAGATGCTAACCTCCACTTCTTCCACCCCACCCCTATACGGTGCGCAACATCTTCGTCGATCTTCCCATCCCCATGTATAACCGACTCAAGGTACTTGAAAATGCTTCTATTGGGGATGACCTGTGATTCAAGCATCACGTCCACGCTCACTTCCCTCGACTCGGCACTGAACTTGCACTCTAGGTATTCTGTCTTAGTTTTGCTAAACTTGAAACCTTTAGACTTAAAGGGCCTGTCTCCAAACCTCCATCCCCTCGTTAACGTCACCTCGTGTCTCATTAATCGAAACTATGTCGTCAACGAATAACATACACAATGGCACCTCCCCTTGAATATGGTGCGCCAGTGCGTCCATCACCGAGGCAAATAAAAATGGGCTAAGCGCAGATCCTTGGTGTAGCCCTATAACAACCGGAAAATGCTCCGAGTCGCCTCCCACCATCCTAAATCGGGTCTTAGCTCCGTTATACATGTCTTTAATCGCCCTAATGTAAGCAACCGACACGCCTTTCATCTCCCGGCATCTCAAAAGAACCTCCCTAGGTATCTTGTCATACGCTTTTTCCAGGTCAATAAACACCATGTGCAGATCCTTCTTCCTATTCCTGTAATATTCCACCAACCTCCTAATAAGGTGGATAGCCTCCGTAGTCGAACAACCCGCCATGAACCCGAACTGGTTATCAGATACAGACGCAGTTCTCCGCACCCTCTTTCCACCACCCTCTCCCAAACTTTCATGATATGACTTAGTAACTTGATACCCCTATAGTTGTTACAATTCTGGATATCGCCTTTGTTCTTGTACAACGGTACCATCGTGCTCCACCTCTACTCATCCGGCATCCTCTTCGTGCATATAACTCAAACTCTTTTATTTGTAGAATTTGTGTAAACAATAACTAATGTGCTACAGACATATTTCAGTTTTAGCTCGGGTAAAGAAACAGTCCAATATGCTCTTGGTACGTACAGCTAGTAGAATATAGTTCCTAAATGGTGGCCTGGTCAATTATTTGAATAGGAAACTCTAGTAATTTCAAGATGGATCGGATGTGCCAATTACCATCTATATTAATTGCCTCTACAGTATAGAGGCATCAGTTTTCAACACACGACAGTGATATGACACAGGTTTCTGGATTTGCTGTCGTCTCCTCTCCATAGATGAATCTTAATTCGTCAATGAGTGACTCACAATCCCTGCATAATGTTTTTATTTGAATGAGACATTATCAAGACACAAAGACACCCTTTTGGTGAAACACAAAGCCCATGTCCCTTTCTCTTCTCGTTGAAAATGCACCACAACTATGGCTTTGCTATCTCCAGCCTAACATTATTCTCCCTTTATTAACATCCTCATATTGATAAGGCCTGCTTAAGTCATATAATTAGGTTAAAGAATCTTTTACACTATCAGCTCATTCAAAGAATATCTATCGGTAAAATAGAATTTAAAATTTTAAAAATAAGACAAGTTACCTGTTACTTACAATACAATAGGTAAATATGACCTAAAGTACAGTGACGATGTGTATGATGTGATCTACTTACGAAGTCTTCGTTTTCCCACATCATGAAGAGATAAATAATATAATTAAACAAAAAGAGCTAATCACTGTATTAATTACAAGAATGTTCATTACTGTATTAGATTCTAGATATATGGGTTATTAATTAATATCCCTGTCAAAGGGCATGGATGAGACATACTTCTTATCATGAGATAGTAAATTAGAAAGCATATTTCGAATGGTCTGAAAGTTCCGATCTTAGGCTTGATAGAATGGCATTGTAAAATATTGGTAGCTAGCCAGTTTAACTCGGACTAAGCAACACCCAAAATTGAAGTAGATCTTGTTCAACCAAAAAGTTTTCAGAGTCTTTTTGTTGAACTAAATAAGATGATGAGAAAAGGATAAATTCTAGCCAAGGATAATTAATTCTAGATTAATGAAATGTCAAGTAAGATATACTGGACAATGTTAAACTTGAGAACTAATTAAGACCACGATAATGATCTGAGATAGATAATGAGAAAACATTCATGACAACTTGCTTCATAATATAAAGTAAAGGAAGAAGAAAAGATTCATCAATCGTGGCTACGAGACACGTCTTTGTTTATTCCATAGTGATGATTACAAGAATGAGTGGCAAGGTTTTGAATCCCCCCCCCCCCCCCCCCCCCCAACAAAAAAAAAAGAAAA
>ML276777.1:48228-80907 GCA_005239495.1 Nicotiana undulata
TTTTGAACCCCCCCCCCCCCCCCCAACATCCTTAACAAGGTAGACTCTCTGGTCTTCCCCTGCTATGAGTGAAGTAGTGATACCTAACTCTTTTGACCGTACTCTAGATCGACCTTCTAAAATGCCATAACGTTTACTATGTCGTACAGGCCTTCCGAGGATACGACCTCGTCGCTATAGAGTCCTATGAATACTACTTCGGCTTAATCGATCCTTCGTCGTTCCTTTTTACGCAGATTCTCGTTTGGTCAGATTTCGACCCATACAGTTAGTCCCTCCGCCTATCGGGGCCGTCTTTGGGTGAGCTCGATGGGCGGACCTCGCGAATTCGAAAGTTTGAGAAATTTGAGCACTTTGGTCGATGGGAGAATACCTCATGAAGAGGTAATGATGTGACGTTTCGAGAGCTGCACCAGACCGTTGCGTCAGTTCGAAATGTCATTAAATTCGCCATGCGTCATTATGGCACGCGTTCTTTGTGCGTTGCGTCGTTTCTCGTGCCCCTTCCGTTTTTAAAATGGCGGCGTTTGATTTTCCTGCTCTGAGCATTTATATCCCTATAAATAGGGGGAAATTTTACATTTGAATGATGTGCTTCCCGATAGTTCAAAAGAAAATCTCAAAGCTTTTCTTCTTCTCCTCCAGTTTCTCACATTCCCCTTCCTGTTAGTAGTTCTTGTGGCAGCTACCTTCTTTTCCTTCTCATTCCCGATATGCGCAACCAGTAAAAGAGATGGCTAGTGCATCTTCCAACCTAGATATAGTTGTTGGTTCCCTTGCGCCGAAAACTGATATACCTCCTCCTGAAAAGGGGTGGTTATGGCGGAAGATGAAAGATTTCCGATTGTGGATAAAGTAGTCCTTCGCCCAGGGAAGACTAGGACTGATTTCAAGAACCCTCCCGAGGACGAATTTGAACCCGTCACTTCTACAATGGATGTCGCGGCGCTCACTGCATTTAAGGCTAAATGGGGGATTCCTGATCACATTGAGCTCGTTCCAGCAGGTCGTGACATCATGCATATACACCGCCCAGGGTATTGTGCATTTTACGCATACCCATTCGTCATCGGGTACACACTTCCCCTCCCTTCCTTGGCAGTGGACTTTTGCCGCTTTTATGAGGTGTGTCCGGCTAAACTCTCTCCGTACATATACAAGATCTTCCTCATGCTCCTCAAGTACGCGGAGCTGGCCAGTCGAGAGATTTATCTCCAACACCTGCTTCACCTCTTCGTTCCAAATTTCCATAGGGGCACGATGATACATCTTCGTCATCGAGGAACCAAGGGCTTGGTGGTGAAGATGGATGATAAAACCAATCGCCGCTTCTTCTAGTGAGAGAGAGAAAGGCGTGATCGTTGATGATTATGAACCCAATTCGGATATCGACCCCGAGGACATGAAGATTTTTTAGGAAGGGTTTACCCGGGTAGACGTGAGGGCGAAGGTCCCTCTCGTGTGCTTGAGATCCCATCAGACTTTGACTTGTTGGCGGATACGGTGGACCTGGTTCCCTAATTCGACCTGTTGTGCTCTGGTGCCGAAAGTAGGTCTCTTCGGGGGATCAGTGATGTTGGTTTGTCATGCGGTGTATCTGGGATGGCTTTGAGGGTGAGTTGTTTTTTTTACTATTTTCTTTGTTTCGTGCCCTTCGCTTTTGCTGACTTTTTCGTTTTTCTCCTCAGACTTTTATTTTGGAGACCGAGAGTGCTCGTCGGGCTGAGACGCGGGCTGATGTCTTTCAAAAAATGGCTGCGAAGTACCGCCGGTACCACGAGATGCATGCACAGCTTAGGGCAGGAGGCAGTCATCAGTCCCTTAGGGAAGAGTTGGAGCGGAAGGATGAGGACCAGGTGCGGTCTATCCGCATTTGCAGCGAGCTCGAGGGCTGCTTAGGGTCAAAGACGAGGAGCTCCAGGTGGACAAAGGGGTTACGGCCGAATGTGAGGATCTTCAGGCGAAGGTGGTGTCTTTGCAAGCCGAGCTTGAGCAAACCGCCACTAGAATCGCCGATCTGAGTGCAGAGTGGTCGAAGAAGATGGCTGATTTAGAGAAAAAGGTGACTGATTTTGAGAGGGCCGAGGGGACCCGAGTGGCGGCTTTGGAAAGGGCAGCGGCGCTTGAAGACACCATCCACATTCTCAAGTCTGAGCGGGAGGCCGAGATGTAGATAGTTGCGCTGAGGGAGGTGCGTCTTGAGGAATAGATCGGCGTGCTTGAGCGAGATATCTCGAACCTAGGTGACCAAGTTGTAGCTCTCAAGCCCGAAAAGGAACGGTTGTTGGCTCAGGCTCCTCCTTAAGAACCTGCCTCTGTTGCTGTCCCCCGCCATTTGTACGAGATGTGGGTCCATGCTGAGGCCTAACGAGACATATAAGGACTTGTGGGCTGCAGGGAGCGTTCCTGAGGCCGCTTTTGAAGATGCTCGTGTTAAAGCACGCGAGGCTCGTCTTTCCTGCGGCTATGACCCTACGACACCAGAGGCCAGTGGGGATGTTGAGATCGAAGATGGGATTTTCTGATGATGACAGTGTTGGAGGGGACGATGGTGGAGATGACGCCGCCGGACCGCGCGGGGAGAAGGGCGATGGTGTGGATAGTATTGAGTGAAGTCTTTGTGCATAGCTTTTCTGTACTTAATTTTTTTTTTGTCGTTTATTTTCCTTTCGCGAGCGACTACTTTTGGCCTTTTATAAGACGTTGTTGCGTATGTGTACATTTTTGAATAAGGTAGTCAATTTGTTTTTGGTTGTATATCTCTGGCTTCTCTTTCTGAAAAGATCTTTTGGATTTTCTTGTGGTGAGTCCCTGACTCAGTTGAGAATTTGGGCGAGGTCAAGTTTATAATCTTCGACTAACTTGAGAGGTTGAATTTCATTGCGCTAATTCGAACGAGGTAGAACTTTGTTAGTTGGAGCGAGGTCGAACTTTGTTAGTTGGAGCGAGATCGAACTTTG
Organism: Nicotiana undulata; assembly: GCA_005239495.1. Taxonomy (NCBI): domain Eukaryota; kingdom Viridiplantae; phylum Streptophyta; class Magnoliopsida; order Solanales; family Solanaceae; genus Nicotiana; species Nicotiana undulata. The sequence goes on from ML276777.1 coordinate 51,189, forward strand.
TATGTTCGAGCGAGGTCGAACTTTATTAGTTCGAGCGAGATCGAACTTTGTCAGTTCGATCGAAGTCAAACTTTGTTTTCAGCTAGTGACGGTCGGGGGCCGTGTGGGAATGAATTCGAACGAGGTCGAATGTGACCCATAGTGAGTTTGAATGTTGACTTGTTAATTCAAACGAGGTCGAATTTCACTTTCTCTTGGCGATGGCCGAGGGCCACATGGGTGTGAATTCAAATGAGGTCGAATTGTGACCCATAATGAGTTCGAGCGAGGTCGAACTTTACTTTTACTTGACGATGGCCGAGGGCCTCATGGGTGTGAATTCGAACGAGGTCGAATTGTGACCCGTAATGAGTTAAAACAAGGTCAAACTTTACTTTCGCTTGGAGATGATCGAAGCCCGCATGGGCGTGAATTCGAACGAGGTTGAATTGTGACCCATAATGAGTTCGAGCGAGGTCGAACTTTACTTTTGCTTGGCGATGGCCAGGGTCGCATGGGTTTGAATTCGAACTAGGTCAAATTGTGACCCGTAATGAGTTCGATCGAGGTCGAACTTGACTTTCTCTTGGAAATGGTTGGGGGCCGCATGGGTGTGAATTCGAATGAGGTCAAATTGTGACCCGTAATGAGTTCGAGTGAGGTCGAACTTTACTTTCACTTGGCGATGGACGGGGGACGCATGGTGTGAATTCGAACGAGGTCAAATTGTGACCCGTAATGAGTTCGAGCGAGGTCGAACTAAACTTTCCGAGTTAGCGTGATATGCGGGTTCAGTGGCGTGATGTAAGATTGTCTCATGCTGCCTCGCTTTTGTTAGCGAATATCACATGTTGTTGCATGGGTTATGCATGCGTCGGGATGAGTCCTAGTCTATCTAGTCCCTTCATTTCTCGGCCTAGAGAGGCAGTTGACGGGACGGGCGATGAACTCATTACTTAGGCTTCAGGATACCCTGGGTCCTGATTAACTCGAATGGGATTCTGATGTGATTCATCGAATTTAGGTGGTTGAGCCAGCATAGCGCCGCCTTGGAAAGCATGTGGGCGAGCTTTTCGTACTTGTGTTCCGCATGCGCTGGAGAGATTTATATATTTCCTGGGTTGGCCGCCCAGTCCCAGACTACGGGGGTTTTCTCAATGATGTCAACCTGTTTTGGACCGTTTTCTAGTGATCTGCATTATGATGTGGGGTGGGGTGTTTTCCTGATTTGCCATTTTCTGAAGAGATAAGCTTAAAACATGTATGTCGGTTGTCCCTAGTTCACGTATTTGGGAGGACGCTCATGTTCTCTGTTTCACTTTGCAAAAGAGGAATGATAGGCTAGAAGCAAATGGAATCATTTGTTACCTCGATCGGCCGGTTAGTTGATGAATGGGGGGGGGGGGGGGGGCGGGGGGGGGGGGGGGGGAACCAGTCATGTTTTCTTCGTAGGTCTGCTCTTCGCTACCTGGGTTTCGGGAATTCCTTCACTTCGGTTGGCTACGAGTTGAGGGACACATCATGGATTGGTTCGCATGCCCTATACTCGAGTGTTAACTCCAGATCTTACCTTAACCCCGTGCTTGGCCTCGCCGTTAGTCAAATATTGGCACTTCCTGGGCTGGCGGATTACCTCGTCTGTTAGGCTTTTCTTTCGAGTCCCAGTTCGAGCGAGTGCCTCGGGTGCATAAATATGACAGAAATGTGAGTTATATCAAAGATACACATGTGGGTTTAGTTCACCATTTCTAAGAATTATGCAACGGGCGTGATTTACGGGAGGGAATGCAATGTGCGTGAGATCTGACGCTCTAAATCTGCTATTACGGCATGGTGTGACTTTCGTATACAAATCGATCACAAACCTGATCTCATGAGAGGGGTTGACTTTGTTTGGTTTAGTTTCAAAGGGTTGGTCTGTAAACTTCTTAAGTTTGTGTGCGAAGTGATAGGGTGAAATTACCATAAACGGGTAATAGAGCTACGACCGAATCTAGAGGAAACTAAGGCTTTGGCTAGAAAATCTCCACAGACGGTGCCAAATTGCTCGACCAAAAAGTTTTCGAGTCTTTTTGTTGAACTAAATAAGATGATGAGAAAGGGATAAATTCTAGCCAAGGATAATTAACTCTAGATCAAAGAATGTCAAGTAAGATAAACTGGACAATGTTAAACTTGAGAACTAACTAAGACATAAAGATCTGAGATAGATAATGAGATAACATTCACGACAACATTGCTTCATAATATAAAGTAAAGGAAGAAGAAAAGATTCACCAATCGTGGCTACCGAGACATGTCTTTATTTATTTTATAGTGATGATTACAAGACTTAATGAATGGCAAGGTTTTGAACCCCTCATCCTTTACAAGGTAGACTCTCCAGTCTTCCCCTACTATGAGTGAAGTAGTGGGTGATATTGGAATAGTTTTTCTCTTTAGTCTCTCACCTAGTATTTATACAAGGTACTCTCATTTACCCAACGGTCCTTAGCCAGGATCCCTAATTCTTTTGACTGTACTCTAGATCGACCTTCTAAAACGCCATAACGTTTACTACGCCGTTAGGCCTTCCGAGAATACGACCTCGGTCGTGGCCGAGGTGCTCGTCGCTATAGAGTCCTATGAATACTACTTCGGCTTAATCGATCATTCGCCGTTCCTTTTTACGCAGATTCCCGTTTGATCAGATTTCGTCCGATACAGATCTGATGAGAATTTCATTTAGATTTAAATAGATATAGTCCTAAATAAAAAAATACTCATATATTAGGTATTGAAATTAGGAAAATAACATTAATGAAATGGAGAATCGCATCATCGGAGACGAAATAAGAAGACAAACTGGATTTGTAAAACAATGCATTCTATATATATAGAAATGTCAGTCGTACACATATGTTATTCATCTCTAATTCTCCATCCCCTCATTCTTCTTTCCTTAATTGAATCTTCGTACTACGAAGTTATGTAAATGTATTCATTTTTCTGTTTCTTTCCAGTGATCAGTTCTCAATAGAACGTTTTTCAGGGTAATTGATTGATAACTTTCACGCTGATCAATTCTCCTTTTTGGTGTATATCTTGTTCTTCCTATTATTAAGTTTCTTTACTGTATATGTGTGGCTTGGATTGAAAAAAAATTAAAGTGAGAATTATTTTTATAGCTAATCCCAACTTGTTTGAAGCATACTTAATAAAAAATATATATAAACTTAAGCACTCCAAAAGGGACCCGTTGAGCACAAGTACATCTTATATTATTTAAGCTAGGGAAACAATATCATTACAAGCACGTGTCCATATAATATATACTACGTACACATTTAAGTTGTAAATGCTAACTAATGAGACTGGCCTAGCTAATATAGTAGTGACCAGCAAAGCCTAGAGAGGAAGATGAAACGAAGAAGTAGCAAGGGAGAGTAGAATACGTGTATTCAATATATGATGAAGATTACATTAATAAACTACGAATGATTGCAGCTTCAGGACTGTCAGCATCAATGGTGGACAACAACTGAGAAAGTCGATCACTCAGATCATCCACCTCTTTATGCAAGCTTCTTATGTAGTTGCATGTTTCCTGAAGCACTTTAGATGCTGATGCCTGCAATATATATATATATATATCAGATTAATTCTTTGACTAGCCAGAGAACGCATGGTGCGAGAGATTTATGAAAATATTTATCATGATGTGAGAGAGAATAGGCAAACATGTATGCTAGTGCACAAAATCAAACATGCCTTAATTTGTGGAACGAGGTGTTGCAGATCTTGAAAAAGGTCAAATTTTGACTTACGTGCTAAATTGGCTCCATGCCTGTGCATTATGGGACCAAAGCATCATTCTAGTATTACGAAAACATTATGAACATAATAATCTTCTCTTTTTCAACGACAAACTTTTACTCTTTTCAGATGTAGTCCTTAAAAGGCGAAAGAAACCATTCTATTTTAATCAGTTGATAATAGTGTACGGCGATTCGCTGTTCGACCATGCATACCAATTTTATTTTATTTTTGGGAAACCAAATTGGGATATGTAAAACTGGAATTATTCTTCGGAGTTCCCAATAGACGTAAGATAAGGCAGGTGATTATTACAAAAGGTTAAATTACACTTATATGTAAAAATTATTTGTAATATTAGTATGTCTAAATTAAATCTTAATATTAGTACTTGATAAATTACTAGCCGAAAATTAATGTTCCTTCAAGTATAACCAATGGTACTATATCCAAACTAGAGATCCATACGGCACTAAATATTCTGACTCAACTTCACAAATATGTATAAATAACAACTTTTTTTTACAAAAGATCATATGTACTACTATATACAGTAAAATATACTCCTACTAAAGGAGTAGTCTCATGTACAAAGTATTTTACATTCACGCAGGGTTCGGAGAAGGTCACACCCTCAAGGGTATGATGTAAAGAGTCTATACTCTAATGCAAGTATTAGTGACTATTTCCATAGCTCCAACTCATGACCTATAAGTAATTAATACAGAGAAAACTTTATCGTTGCTCCAAGACTCCGTTTATAGGAAAATATACTCCTATCAGATGAAAATAAACAAAGTAACATCAATTTGAGAGCATAATTAAGTAATTGGCCGACAATCATACAAGTTGAATTGGGATAGTAGGTCAACAACACCGACATAAAACCTTGCGTACGACTCTAGCTGCATCCTAGTATAAAGAACTCCGACGTCTCTATACACTTTGTATACAAGAATCTTATGACGCAAACATGAAAGAAAATGTAAGAAATGATAACCTTGTTGGTGCGACGAGTACGAATTTCAGGAAGAAGTTGCTGCAACTTGGACATGAGTTCAATGATCTGATCATCTGAAATCCTCGACGTCCCCTCTGATGATTGCCTCGACCTTCTCCCTGACATACTTCAACTACTAGCAATGGCTCAAAGCTTGTTTGAATGGCAGCTTACACAATGAGAAGTGGTAGTAGTAGTAAAGAGGAGGGCGTACTGGTAGTTAGAAAATAGACTGCAGGAAGAAAAGTGGTAATGATGATCAAGTTATAAAGGAGGATAAGGACCACAACGAAAGGAAATTTAGAAGGAGAGAGAGTGGGGGAGAGATATAGCAGTACAAAAACATAGACAGCGATGTTGGATGTGAAGAAGACAATTGCATGGGAAAAAGCATCCCAGGAAACCTTCCTCTTAAGTCACTCAAAGTTTTCTAGTTCATAAAACTACCACTTCCTTCTACTATACTTCTGCTACATATTACTACAGTATTTGTCATGTTGGTTCAATTGAATTCAATATTTTTATATAATCTGTTTGATCAAATGTCTTTCTGGCTAAAAGTATCTTTTTTTAATGTTATCCTTAAGTTTTTATAAGGAAAAAGGAATTTTGAATCGAAGCACGTCTTTTTAAATACTTATCAAATACTAATTACTACTTAAAAATACTATTTAAGTTAATTAGTCAAAGGAAAAGTACTTTTTGAAGGGTGTGATGGAACAACTCTATGTTTAGGTGACCAAGTGACAAAAAAAGTCAAGTTTAAGGGTCCAGTTATGTAGTCTGCCTATATAATAAATATTAATTTACTAAGAGGTATTTAAAATAAATATTTTCCCATAAAAATATATTAAATAGTTATAAGTTTTTAAATAATATCATATAAAATAATCGTTATCTTACAAATAACTAATATTTTACTTAACTTAATTAATAAAAATTTCAATAACGAATTTATTTTTTCACCAACTCATGTAAATATAAGAAAGTTTGACATGCGCTTCGAAATTATTTTTATAATAAATATTTATACTAATGATTAGAAAATAAAATTAGTATACGTATTTAAGTTGCATAATTTTATTTGAATAAAAATATTAATAATTATAAGTTGATAACTAATATAGTAAAAATAATCGATAACTGCACTATCTTTCAAATAATTAATATATTAATTTAAAATAATTTATAAAAGGTTCAATTATAAAAAAGTTTTACCAACTCACCTGATTATAATATAAAATTTATGGTTTGTTGTATTTTTAAATAATAAAAAATAGATATGAGTTTAGAAGGTACTTTATTTATTAATTATTTATATTAATGAATAAAATGTAAGTCTAGTAAAATACGATTTATGTTTAATAACTAAAAAATAAAGAATAATAGAAAAAGAAGCAAAACATGAGAAGTTATAAAATTTTATGGATGCACACCATAGGCAATAATTTGGAAGGTCGAAAAAGAAGGATAAGCGAAATGGAAGAGAAATAATTTAAAAATAACTACTTAATATATGCAAATATTTAAAAAAAAAATGTATATTAGCTTGTAATTACACGATGTAATTACTACCAATTTTCACATTTTCTAAAAAATTGGAGAGTGCAATTATATCCCTTAAATTTTAATCATTTATGTCGACCAAGTAATTACTTGGCCAGAGAAAAATGTTAAATTGTGTAATTAAATTCAATTACACACAAATTCAATTCTAGGTGTGTTTCCAAACATGCTCTTAAATTTTAAAAACAAGCAAAATTAAGTTTAAACTCATAATATTAAAAATATAACGAGTTTAGTGCTAAAAGTGTACAAGTTTTTAATTCAACTAATTTGAATTTTAATCTGTTTCTCAATTGAATGAGAAATGAGGAGAAGTACTTCCAAGCTTGGATTTGATCTCAAGTGGGCTTAGAAATGTGTTTGTTATTGTACTAACAAGGTGGCCCTTCGTGTGTTGTGTGTATGTCTACATGTACAAGACCACGTGATTGTTTTTGCTCTCATCGTCCCTTTCCCTTCTGCCTACTTCCCTACAAAAAGATACCTTGTTCAAGAGACTTTCTCATCATAACTTATCTACACCGGTAATATAATCTTTTTTTTTGTAATATTAATAATATTTTAACTTCTTGTAGGTAGCATTGTTTAACTAAAAAATAAGATTTTTAGTCGAAGTCTATCTTTAGTAGAACTCGGATTATTGATAACCAATAAATTCCTTACTTTCTCAATAAATCACTTGAAAGGAAATAAAATTGACAAAAGATATTGAAATAATTAATTAGAAGTAAAAGAAAATAATTGTATTCCAATAGAAGTCAAAATGTATCTTTACAAGTGAAATTCTCTTCCCTTATATAGAAGTTTACAAACATAATGTTTCTTACCATTTATGGCCGAATCATTATGAGCTTTATTGGCATTAATGATCTGTTATAATTAGTAGTCGCAATGAAGATTCTGTAACATTGCTGATTCTCCTTCCTCATTAATTGAAGGTTCATGAATCTCCCTTTTTTACCGTCTTAGATTCATTCTGTATGTGCCTCTTCATCGACTATTTTAGGTTCGAACACAGGTTCCCTTTTATCTTGTGAGTGATTGACTCGTACCTCTTGTAACTCGTACATCTTTTAGTCATAATATTCCATTCGTCATTTCCTCATTGTTCCACGTATCACGCTCTATCATCCAAATGTTATTCCACGTGTATCATTTATTTACCACCAATACAGATAGTCCCCCACTTGCCGAATATTCTTCAATTGAATATTTGGGAAGTAGTATGTATTTATGGCGGGAATTATTTGTCGTTGTTTCTCAAGCATCATTGCATTTTCTTCAGAACCAACGCGTCGTATGTCACTTCCATTTAATGCATGTGCCACGTGGCTTTCGATGATTGGATCTGTGGCTCCTCATCGTTTTTAGGGCTTTTCTACGGCTGCGCCAGTCACGAAGTGACTGTTTCATTATGACGTTTCATCATGACTTACTTTATACGATGGTTGCTTTTTCTTATAAATACCTCATGTGCCTTCAGTTTCACGAAACCTTCAACCTACAGTGTTCTTCTTCCTCGCACATCCTTATTTTTCAGCACATATTGCTCTTGTTAATTCTTTATACAACCGTGTCTTCATCTAATCCCAATCCTCGCAAAGTAGAAATTGTTGATGAACTTCCTCCTTCATCTGCTCCTATTAGGAGTATGAGAGGTGGTAGACTGCGTAATTTAGGATCTTTGTCCATTTGTGGTTCTTCTTCTCAAACCAATGTTGCTACTCCTTCTTCTTCTAGACCTAAGGCTTTGTTAACCCATATATCTTCTGCTAGAAATAGGGAATCAAGTAAACCTATGCGTGATCCTACGGTTGATGAAATCGTTCCACAAGAGCTTTCTTTCTTATCTGATCATGAAACGATTAGAAATCAAGTTTCTTCTTTGGCCTCTCATGATCGTGTCGATCTTTATCCTACTCAGATTAATACTGGTTTGATCTATCTTGTTCGAAGAGAATGTTATTGGAAGTCTGATTTCCAAGTGTTAGATCTTGGTTCGAACCAAAGAATAACTTCATATCAAATTGGCTATTCTTTCGTTTACACATATCCTTTCACTTTAGGTTTTAAACCACCCATTGACCCAGTAATTATTGAATTTTGTTGCTTCTTTAATGTTTGCTTAGGACAAATTGGTCCTATTGTTTGGAGGGCCGTTGCATGTATTCGATATTTATCCAACTTGGCTTCCTTGCCTTTCACCTTTCATCACTTGCTTCACCTTTACTCCCTTAAATTATTTCGTGAAGGGGTCTTTACTCTCATGGCTAGAAGAAAAAGGGTATTGGTTAGCCCTCAGGATGATAAAGGTCGTGGCTGGTATGCCTGCTTTTTCGCTGCTCCCACAAGTGCTTTGGTGGGGGAAGAGAATATGCCCACTCCAGAAAAATGAAATTTTGCACGTAAGTGTTGTTTTTTATCCTTTCCCTCTCTTTATTGAAAGAAGAAAAACTTATACTTTTGTGACTACTTTTTCAACAACTATGGAAGTTTTTGAGGAGATCCCTAACTTCCGTGCTTGGGTAAAAAAGTTGTTGTCAGTTTCTCCCATGGAGAGGAGGTCTTGGAAATACCTTTCTCATAGTTTGGATGGAAAGTCAAAACACACGGTACCCTTCTTTTTTAATTTTCCTCCTTTTCTTTGTGTTGATTTAGTAGTTTCTAACTTTTTTCTTTTGCTAGAATTTCCCATTAGAGGTGTCAGTCCCGCGTCTATTACTTCTTCGATACTTTCTGTGTCTCTTTCTTAAGAAAGGATTTTGAGCTCTTCATCGAAAAGAGAAGTAGACAGAGTCCGTGGCTCTGAAGGTGAAGAGGAATAAGAAGAGGGTTCTTTAGTACGCAAGCCTCGTGTTAGGAGGCGCGTTATTTCAGATGATGAAGCCACCCCTCCTCCAAGTTCAGTACCTTCTAAGCTTTTAGATGATCCTGAAAGTGCTACGTTAGTGAATTCTGATAAAGAGATAAATTCCCCCCTCGTGATTCTACTGATCAGTTGTTTACCCGTGGTTTTGATAGTGAAGACTTTGGTCCTGTTTCTGAAGAGTTACCCCTTGCTTCTCTTCCAGTGTCAGTCCTCATTGGTTCCGAAACTGTCGTACTTGTTGTTGCTGCTACTGCTCCTTCCGTGACTCCTTTCACTTCCTCAACTGTTCCTGTTGCTACTACTTCTCATGCTGAAGTTGGTCCTTCTAGTAGCAATAAAGTGATGAAAAAGGTTACCATTGAAATCCCTGAAGGTGGTAATCTTCTGAAAAAATCCGGTCAAGTCGACGTATGGTTAAAAACTTTGCTTGGCTCAGTTGAGAAGTCAAAGTTAGAGAGCCACAGTTCCTTGACGTGGATGAATGATATTGTTCATTCATCTTTGAAGGTTCGAGTCGTAACTTTTACTTCTCTTTTTCTCGTGGTAATTTGTTTTTGTTCAACCATAACTTCTTTTTTTCCTTTGTAGATCAATTTGATAGGCACGAAGCTTATGAAAAGGATTGTTCATACTGAGCAGCAAGTCAATGACTATCGTACTGAAGCAGACAATTGGAAGGAACAATACGAGGGTCTTCAACTGGAGAAAGAAGTTTTGGGTGAAGAGAAATGTGCTTTGGAACAACAAGCAAGGATGGTTATGGCAAAATTGGCAATTGAAAAAGCTTCTTCAAGTCAAGTCAGAAAAGACAAGGACATCCTTGAGTCTTCATTTGCGGAGCAACTTTCTAAAGCCACCGAAGAGATACGGGGTTTGAAGGAACTTCTTAACCAGAAGGAGACTTATGTCGGAGAGTTAGTTCAAACACTTACCCAGGCTCAAGAAGACCTCTGTGCCTCTTCTGATAAGATCCAGTTCTTGGAGAGATCCCTCTCCCCTTTGAAGACTTCTTATGATGCTTCTATAATTGAGAAAGAAGAGCTGGAGGCGGAGATTGAGCAGTGGGAGAAAGATTACGAATCCCTTGAAGATAAATTGATACTTGATGTGAGTTGGGCTTTTATGAATACATGTCTCGACACTTGGATGGAGGCTAGCCAGGAAGTCTTCGACCTATTGAGATCGCCAAGGCTAAAGAAATAATTGAAAAAAACTCAGCAAAGTCAGAGTTTTTCCTCACCTGAGGTTGGCGTTCTTGAAGGTGATGACCCTACTCCTGGTGAAGTTAATGTTCAAGCCCCTTCTTCCCAAGCCGAATCTTCTCATGTTGCTGATGATGCCACATTGGATGCTGCCCCTTAGTGGTTTTCACAACTAAGTTTATTTGAAACTTTTTGATGGGAAGTTTTTTTTTCTTTTTGGAATGGATGGTTAGTTTTTACCCCTGGTTGGCTTTGGGATTTGTTATCAAACAAGTATCTTGGTTTTAACTAAGTATATACTTAGTTTTGGCTAAGTTTATTATATAAACTTTCGTTTAATTTGAGTTTTGTTTTACTCCTTGATTTGCATTTAAAAATGCTTTAATATTTTGTGATTTTGATATACACAAATTTTTATAAAAGAGGTCACTTTTATAAACGATACTAATGAAGAAGATCTTGAATTATGACTTTTAGTCTTCTTTAGTCTTCTTTGCCTTCATATCTATAGTCCCCAAAGTGTTAAAGCTTTGAATATGAAATCTCGAGCACTTGATTATTCCTTCCATTTGGTCCATTTCCTAAAAAGGAAAATACATACGGGACTCGGAGGTATACTTTTAGATGATGACTGCTTAACCCTTTTTTATTTCCATCAGAAAGGTTGTAACCCATACCGGGAATAATTTTGTATCCCGCGTGTCTTTCAGGTCTAATATCATCATTTGGAGTGGGCTAGTTTTTTGCCTATCATCTAAAATTGTTAGTATAATTTAACGGAACAAAATAAAATCATAATTAAGTTATACTTGAACATGGGTATTTCTTTTCTTAGAAGTAATATTTCTTCAAATGAACAACATTCCAATTCGAAGGTAGTACCTTGCCTTCAATAGTTTCCAACTCATAAGCACCTTTCCCAGCAATACTTCAAATTTTATAAGGACCTTCCCAATTTAGATTCAACTTTCCTGCTCCAGCTATTTTTGTTGATTGAAAAACCTTTTAGAGAACAAAGTCTCCAATCTTGAAGTATCTGAGATGAGCTTTCTTGTTGAAGTATCATTCAATAATTTGTTTCTGAGCTGCCATTCTTGTTAGAGCCGCTTCTCTCCTTTCCTCGAGTAAATCTAAATTTGTTCTTATCTCTTCATTATTTGATTCCTCGGTTTCTTGTGTAAATCTCGTACTTGGCTCACCTATTTCAACTGGAATTAAGTCTTCAGCACCATAAACTAGCGAAAATGAGGTTTCTCATGTGCATGTTTTTGTCGTTGTTCGATAAGCCCATAATACTCCTGGTAACACCTCGGGCCAATTGCCTTTTGATTCCTCTAGTATCTTCTTCAAATTATTAATAATAATCTTGTGTGTTGATTCATCTTGTCCATTGGCTATGGGATGGCAAGCTGAGGAAGTTATTCATTTGATCTGCCAACTTTGAAAAATTCAGTGACTTTCGTGTCTATAAACTGGGGGCCATTATCACATACGATTTCTCTTGGGACTCCAAATCGACATATAATGTTTCGTCTAATAAAATTCATGACTTCCTTCTCTCGCACCTGTTTGAAGACCCCTACTTCTACCCATTTGGAAAAATAATCTGTTAATACTAACAAAAAACGTGCCTTTCCTTTAGCTTGTGGAAATGGTCCCACGATATCCATCCCCCACTTCATAAATGGCCATGGGAAAATAACCATAGGTAATAATTCTACTGGACGATGCATGTTATTTCTATATCGTTGGCATTTATCACATTTTGCTACTAAATTTTCTACATCTTCTTCCATTTTCGGCCAGTAGTAGCCCGCTCTAATTAAAGTTTTTACCAATGATCTTCCTCATGCGTGATTTTCACAATGTCCCTCGTGTACTTCTCTCATCACATATTCTATCTGAGCAGGTCCAAGACATCTTGCTCAAGGTCCCCCGAACATTTTTCGATATAGATTTCCTCGAATTAAGTAGTAACGAGCAGCTTTTCGCCGAAGTAGCTTAGACTCTTTTTTGTCTTTAGGTACGGTTCCATACTGCAGAGAATTAACAAGTTTTTTTCTTCAGTACCAAGTTAAATTATTGAAACTTACCTCATTTTTATCCTGATCCAATGCTAAATGAAATAAATGTATTACGATAGAATTTTTTGCATTTGTTATTTCCGTAACTGATGCGAGATTAGCTAGTGCATCTTCTTCGGCATTCTCTGCACAATTTTCCATGATTGAAATTGTCTTATCAATTCTTGTGCCTTTTTCAAATTTTGCCGCATTCGTGCCTCTCTAGCTATTTAAGTCCCCTGCATTTGGTTAACTACCATATGAGAATCACTCTTAATTACGATTTGCTCTATAGAGAGTTCTCTTGCTCATTCCAAACCTGCAACTACAACCTCGTACTTTGCTTCATTGTTAGTAATGGGATAACATTTGATTGCTTGTCTTATACTTTCTCCCGAAGGAGGAATTAAAATAATACCTAAACCTTCTCATTTAACACTCGAGGAGCCATCAGTAAATAGAGTTCATGTACCTGGATTAGATCAGGTGAATACTTGTAGTTCCTTTTCTACTTCAGGAACTATTTCTGTGTTGAAATCCGCTACAAAATCTTTGTCTTCTCCTACCAAAACCGCACTTACAACCATTTTAGAAACTGCGAGATAAACAAGTAACCTTTTTCATCTTTTGGCTTAGCCAACAAGGGAGGATTTGACAAATACGCCATTAAAATTTTGAGGGCTTGTTGGCATTCTTCAGTCCATTCGAACTGATTTTGCTTTTTAGTACCGAAAAGAATTTGAAACTTTTCTCCGAAGACTTCGAAATAAATCTTCCCAAAGCTGATATTCTTCATGTCAGTCTTTGTATCTCTTTTTTTCTTGTGAGTACATCGGGAATTTCTTCAATGGCGCTGATCTGTGCAGGGTTTACTTCAATACCTCTGTTAGATACAAGAAAACCTACAAACTTACCTGAAGTTACGCCGAAGGCACATTTTTCTGGGTTTAATTTCATATTATAGCTGCGGAGGATCTCGAAGGTACTTGAAAGATGTTGAAAGTGATCTTCTGCTCGTGCAGATTTGACTAGTATATCATCGATATAGACTTCCATAGTCTTCCCCAAGTATTTTTGAAACATGTTGGTCACCAATCTTTGATATGTGGCCCCAGCGTTTTTCAAACCAAAAGGCATGACTTTGTAACGATAGTCCCCCTATATATAATAAACGAAGTTTTTTACCCATCTAGGGAATCCATATTTATTTGATTATAACCTGAATATGCATCTAAAAACTCAACAGCTCATGACCAGCGGTAGAATGAATCAATTTATCTATGTGTGGTAAAGGGAATAAATCTTTTGGGCAAGCTTTATTTAAATAAGTATAATCCATGTCACGACCCAAATTCTTATTCAGGCCGTGATGGCGCCCAACCTCGGAGTCAGCCAAGCCAACACTAGTTCACTACCAAAGTTGCTTCACTTAGTTGGATAATTAAGTACTTGCCAAATTTTAAGTTACGGAAAATCATTTAATGAAGGCGATTAAGCGAGACAACGTAACTTAATGAAATTTTAAAACCATGTGCCAACATGCACAGTGTAGCAACAATATTAGAGAACCAACTACGTGCGCCAAGACCTAGTGTCACAAGTCCACATGCGACTAATGGAATATACAAAATAGTCAAAATAAATGTACAACTGTCTGAAAGGGTAGACAGAAATATCCAAAAATAGTAGAAACTCCACAGTGCTGCTGAGGAACGCCAGGAAGAGCAGCTCACCGTGTAGTCTAATCCAGATAGTACCCTCAAGATCACGCTCCGGTATGATAACCAGATGCACCTGCCTCAGAACCTATACAATTAAGTACAGAAGCGTAGCATGAGTACATATAAACAAATATGTACCCAGTGAGTATCCCGTCTAAACTCGAAGAAGTACTGACGAGAGGTAGACGTGATACTTACTAGGGTCATTAGCACTAGTATAATTAAATAGTCTAGACAGGATTAACAGTCATGGCAATCAAGTAGACATGGAATATCAAGTATGTGAACTACAATCTACCCGCAAGTGTCAAATAATCATAGCAATAAAAGTCCCAAGTACCCTTCCACAAAGAACAATTTATTTGATAATAACAATAAGACTCTCAGTCAAATACATAACATACAAAATGCCAAGGCGTACGGCCGAAGCGACACAAAAATAAATATGCACTGCCGAGGGTCGAGCGGCACAAACCATAGATGCATCTATTACCCCAATCGCGAATCGATCATGCGACGCGGTTGACATAAATATAAGGCTACCCCGCTCACGAATCATACATGTTACACGGGTGCTTGTAAACATACACAGAATTTATCAGGAAATTCAGGAATTCCTGGATTATACTTGAAACAGAGATTTAAGCATTTAAACTTACACATAACTTCCTAATATCCTTATGTCAATTTCAAAGATAATAAGCAACTAGGAACACACGTAAAGATACATGTAAGGCACATAAAGGCATGCTTGTGAATCCTAAATTCTACCCGACATACATAGTAGTAGATACGCACGGACTCTCGTCACTTTGCGCATGTGTAGCCCCCGCAAATAAGGACAATTCAATTCTTTACATATACCTATGGGGACAATTCCCTCTTACAAGGTTGGAAAGGAGACTCACCTCGCGTAGAACCCCCTTCCCGGGTCAAGAACGCGCCCGAAACTCCCAACTCGTCACCCAAGGACTCGAAACTAGTCAAATGATATATAAATACGTTAATATACACTCAAAAGTATGGAATTATCTTACTAGTTTAGCTAATTCATCATTCTTGAAGAAACCCCAAAATACACCCCGGGCCCACATGCTCGGATTCCGGAAATTTTCGAAGGAAACACTCACCCATAACCTAAGGATCATTAATATATGATTTTTGCATGGTTTCATGGTAGATAAGTGGTGAAATTCTCTAAAGTCCATCAACCCTAGGTTTCAATTCTAACCCATTTGATTTTCCCTAATTGGGTGTTAATCTACCTAAGATTTGATGTAATAAACCATTTAAATAAAAATTACGTACCTCTTAGCAGCTAGGCCGAATACCCTCTTGTGAGCTCTCAAAATCGCCTATGGTGGAGAAGAAATGGTGAAAAATGGTTAAGTCCCGTATTAAATGATCTCACTGCCTTCAGCGATCTCGCACCTGCAGCTCGAGGACCGTACCTGCGAGCCAAGGCTCGCACATGCAGAAGTTGGCAAGGAGGTTGGGGATCGCACCTGCGGAGGGATTTCTGCACCAGCGGATCTGCTCCTGCGGAGGAAGGTCCGCACCTGCGAGGCCTTGACCGTAGGGGCGGTCTAGCACCTACGATCTGGGCAACCGCACCTGCGGTCACACCAGACCTGGTGCACCAGCAGCTGAAGCTACTGGTTTTTGGCCCCGTTTGGTGTCCGGGAGGCACCTGGGCCCACCCGAGCCCCCGTGTAATTGTACCAACAAGTCCTAAATCATATTAAGGACTCGCTCGAGCCTTCGAAACACCCAAAACAATGCTAAAACTCAAAATCACACCTCAAAACCCCTAGAAGAAAACTTAAGAAAATTCAAGTTCTTGAATTCGGTTCTATTGCGCTGAACTGACCTATACTACTCGGAATGACACCAAATTTTGCAAGCAAGTCACAAATGACATAACGGAACTATTCCCGGTATCGGAATTCCGTTCAGACCTCGATAGCACAAAAACACGTTCCAAACCAAATTATGAACTTAAGGAAACTCTATTTCGCTATTTGGCGTCGAAACTCTCCCAGGTCATCCAAAACCCATTTCGGACATACACACAAGTCCGAAATTATCATACGAAGCTACTGGAATCGTCGATACTCAATTCCGAGGTCGTTTACTTAGAATGTTGACCGAAGTCAAACTTGGCCTTAAAAGCCAACCTTAAGGAACTAAGTGTTCCTATACTGCTCTAAACACTTTCGAATCCCGAACCACCCGTCTCCGCAAGTCATAAATCACTATAAGCCGCTATGGGAAGTCTTATTTAGGGGAATGGGGTCCAAATACGCAAAACGACCGGCCGGGTCATTACATTCTCCACTTCTTAAACAAACGTTCGTCCTCGAACATGTCTAGAATCATACCTGAAGTGCTGAATAAGTGCGGATATCTGCTCCGCATGTCCTCCTCGGACTCCCAAGTCGCCTCATCGGCCGGTTGGCCCCTCCACTGGACCTTTACGGTAGAAACTCCTCTGACTCTCAACTGGCGATCCTGTCTACCAACAGTAGCAACTGGCTCCTCCTCGTAGCCTAATATCTCGTCGAACTGAATAGTTCTGAAATCAACCACGTGAGAGAAGTCAGCGTGGTATCTCTGGAGCATGGATACATGAAAGACTGGATAAACCCCTGATAAATTGGGAGGTAAAGCAAGCTCATAAGCAACCTCTCCAACTCGCCTCAACACCTCAAAATGACCTATAAACCTCGGGCTCAACTTGCTCTTCTTCCCGAACCTCATAACACCCTTCATCGGCAAGACCTTCAACAGAATGCTACATCACGCGCCCTCTGATCCGCGTAACTCTTCTGTCTGGACTGTGCTGTACGGAGCCTCTCCTGAATTAACTTTACTTTCTCCAGGGCATCTCTCACCAGGTTCGTGCCATATAACTTAGACTCACTAGGATCAAACAACCCGATAGGAGAACTACATCGCCGACCATATAAAGCCTCAAATTGAGCCATCTCGATGCTGGAGTGATAACTGTTACTGTAAGCAAACTTGGCCAAAGGCAAGAACTGGTCTCACTGACCTCCAAAGTCAATCACACATGCTCAGAGCATGTCCTCCAATATCTGAACTGTACGCTCTGACTGACCATCAGTCTGTGGATGAAATGATGTGTTGAGATCTATCTGGGTACCCATCTCACTATGCAATGCTCTCCAGAAGTGCGAGGTGAACTGAGGACCTCGATCCGATATAATGGACATTGGCACACCGTGTAACCGGACTATCTCCCGAATGTAGATCTGGGCTAGCCTCTCAGAAGTATAAGTAATAGCTACAAGAATGAAATGCGCCGATTTGGTCAATCTATCCACAGTGACCCAAACCACGTCAACCTTCCGCAAAGTCCGAGGTAACCCAACCACGAAGTCCATAGTAATGCGCTCCCACTTCCACTCAGGAATGGGTATCTGCTGAAGTAGGCCTCCTGGCCTCTGGTGCTCATACTTAACCTGCTGGAAATTAAGACACTTAGCCACATACTCCACAATGTCCCTCTTCATCCGTCTCCACCAAAAATGCTGCTTCAAATCACAATACATCTTCGTAGCACCAGGATGAATAGAATACCGAGAACTGTGTGCCTCCTCTAGAATCCTCTACCTCAAGCCATCAATATTAGGGACACACAAACGACCCTGAAGTCTCAGAACACCATCCTCGCCAATAGTAACCTCCTTGGCTCCACCCTGAACCACTGTCTCCCGTAGCTCTGCCAAACATGGATCATCATACTGTCGAGAGTTGATCTCCCCCAATAATGAAGACTGAGCAACCAAATGAGCTAGAACTCGACGAGGCTCTGAAAGATCTAATCTCACCAAGCGGTTAGCAAATGACTGAATGTCCAAGGCTAGAGGTCTCTCCTCCGCTGTAATGTAGGCCAAACTACCCATACTCTCCGCCTTCCTACTCAAAGCATCTTCTACCACATTCGCCTTTCCCGGATGATAAAGAATAGTGATGTCATAATCCTTCAGCAACTCAAGCCACCTGCACTGCCTCAAATTAAGATCCCTCTGCTTGAACAAGTGCTGCAAACTGCGGTGGTCTGTATAAACCTCACAAGATACCCCATACAAGTAATCCCTCCAAAACTTAAGAGAATGAACAATCGCTGCCAACTCCAAATCGTGCACCGGATAATTCTTCTCATGAACCTTCAGCTGGCGCGTAGCATAAGCAATCACTCTCCCTTCTTGCATCAACACACATCCCAAGCCAACGCATGAAGCGTCGCAATACACTGTATACATCCCAGAACCGGAAGGCAGTACTAGAACTGGTGCTGAGGTCAATGTTGTCTTGAGCTTTTGGAAGCTCGCCTCACATTCGTCGGACCATCGGAACGGGGAATTCTTCTGAGTCAATCTAGTCAGTGGGCCTGCAATGGATGAAAATACCTCCACAAATCGTCGATAGTAGCCTGCTAGACCCAGGAAACTCCTGATCTCTGTAGCTGAAGTAGGACACAACCAACTCTGAACTACCTTAATCTTCTGAGGATCAACCTTGATACCCTCTCCGGATACTAGATGCCCCAAAAATGCCACGGAATCCAACCAGAACTCACACTTGGAGAACTTAGCGTATAGCTTCTGTTCCCGCAAGGTTTGGAGCACAACTCTCAAATATTGCTCGTGCTCGCCCAGGCTACGTGAGTAAATCAAGATGTTATCAAGGAAGATAACGACAAAGGAATCAATATACGGCATGAACACCCTATTCATCAAGTCCATGAATGCTACTGGAGAATTAGTCAAGCCAAAGGACATCACTAGAAACTCATAATGGCCATATCTCGTACGAAAAGCAGCCTTCGGAACATCCGAGGCTCAAATCTTTAGTTGGTGATAACCCGATCTCAAATCAATCTTAGAAAACACCTGAGCACCCTGCAACTGGTCAAACAAATCATCAATGCGCGACAGTGGATACTTGTTCTTAATAGTTACCTTGTTCAACTGGCGGTAATCAATACACATCCGCATGGACCCATCTTTCTTCTTTACAAATAGAACTGGAGCACCCCACGACGATACACTCGGTCTGATAAACCCCTTATCCCACAACTACTCAAGCTGCTCCTTCAATTCCTTCGGAGCCATACGGTATGGGGGAATAGAAATAGGCTGAGTGCCTGGAGCTACATCAATATAGAAATCGATATCACGATCCGGAGGCATGCCTGGAAGGTCTGAAGGAAAGACATCAGCAAACTCTCGGACAACTGGCACCGAATCAATCGTCGGAGACTCGGCGGTGGTGTCCCGTACATAAGCAAGATACACCAGATAAACCTTCTCGACCATGTGTCGAGCCTTCAGGAAGGAAATAACTCTACTAGCTGCACTAACTGAGGAACCTCTCCACTCCAGCTTAGGAAACTCAGGCATGGCCAAAGTAACCGTCTTGGCATGGCAATCCAAGATGGCATGATAGGGAGATAGCCAATCCATCCCCAAAATAGTCTCAAAATCAACCATGTCGAGCAACAGGAGGTCCTCTCTAGTCTCGAACCCACAGAAGGTGATCACAAAAGACCGATAGATTTGGTCCACCACCACAGAATCGCCCACAGGAGTGGACACATATATAGGAGAATCCAAGGACACGCAAGGAACATCTTGAAAACAAGCAAATAAGGATGACATATATGAATAAGTGGATCCTGGATCAAATAGCAATGATGCCTCCCTACCACATACTAAAATAGTACCTGTGATCACGACGTCTGAGGCCACTGCATCTTCTCGGGCCGGAATAGCATAGAATCTAGCTGGTGTACCTGAAGACTGACCTCCGCTGGACTGAATAGGAGCTAGCTGAGCTCCCCCTTCCTGGCCTCCACCTCTGGGACGACCTCTACCAGCCTGTCCTCCACCTCTAGGTGGATGGGGCGCCGGTGCTGAGTATGTAGACTGGTAATTCTGCTGAACAGCCCTGCCCCGAAACCTGGGACAAGTCCTCCTCATATGGCCTGACTCCCCACAATCATCGCACCTCACTGGTGGCATGGCCTGCTGCCCTGAAGAAGAACCCTGGATAGCTGGGGGACGGTGAGAACCCTCTGGCATGGCATTGAAGTAAGGACTAGGAGACCCTTGATGACCAGAATACCCACCAGAGTAACCCTGAATGGCTGGTGGGCAGTAAGAACTCTCTAGCATGGCGCTGAAATAAAGCCTTACTGGAGCACCATTGGAAGGTGGTGGAGGAGCTGAATATGGAGGCCTTTTAGGTTGGCCTCTGCTGAACTGACCCCTGCCCCTGCCTGGGGCACCTCTGAAATCTCCAGAAAATCTAACTCTCTTGTCTTGCCGACCATGCTCTCTGCCCCTCGATCGATAACCCTCAATCCGATAAGCTATCTCGACCACAAGCTGATAGGGAGTACCCATCTCCACCTCTCGGGCCATGTTGGCCCTAATACCTGAGTGCAGCCCAACTACAAATCTTCGCACTCTCTCAGCGTCAGTAGGAAGAATCATAAGGGCATGATGAGAGAACTCAGAAAACCTGGCCTCGTAGTCTGTCACCGACATCTGCCCCTGCTCCAGCTGCTCAAACTGATACCGCAGCTCTTCCCTCTCTGAGGGTGGGATATACCTGTCCAGGAACAGCTGAGTAAACTGCTCCCATGTGAGAGGAGGGGAACCAGCTGGCCTATCAAGGATAAATGACTGCCACCATCTGCGGGCCCTGCCCTCTTGCTGAAAAGTAGTGAAATCAACTCCATGGGACTCCAAAATCCTCATGTTGTGCATTTTGTCCCTGCACCTATCAATGAAGTCCTGGGCATCCTCTCCCTTCTCACCTTCAAAGACAGGAGGGCGCAATCGAGTCCACCTATCGAGTAGCTTCTACGGATCGTCGTCCGCAGCTGGTCTGAGCTCTGGTGCTCCGCCCACAGGCAGTGTACCTGGAGTATGATGCAACGCTGCTGTCTGACCTGCAGCTTGGGCAGTAGGGGTCTGGACTTCCCCTCCCGCTTGAGAGGTGGCAGGATCTGTTGGAAATAAACCAGCCTGGGACATGGTGTCCATGAACTGCATCATACGGCCCATGACCTCTTGGAAGCCTGGTGCAGTCATGAAATCCATCGGAGCTAGATCTGCTGGGGGAACCTCACCCTGCTCCTCAGTAATGGGATCCTCTGCTGGATCCGCTGGGGGTGCTAATAGAACAACTCTGGGATGCCCTCGTCCCTTACCGCAGGCCGGTGCCCTCCCCCGGCCTCTGCCACGACCTCGGACGGCGGGGGTAGCGGCATCTCCCGGGTCAGGAATGTCAGCTGCATGAGTCCTCACCATCTGTGATAGAATAGAAAAACGAGATTTAGTAAACCATCGATTGCACGATAGAATATGAATAAAGAGAGGTTTCCTAACACCCTATAGCCTCCCGAAGATAAATACAGGACGTCTTCGTATCGATCCGCAAGACTCTATTAGGTTTGCCTGTGACTTATGAGACCTACGTGAACCTAGAGCTCGGATACCATATTGTCACGACCCAAATTCCTATTCATGTCGTGATGGCGCCCAATCTCGAAGTCAGGCAAGCCAACACTTGTTCACTACCGAAGTTACTTCACTTAGTTGGATAATTAAGTACTTGCCAAATTTTAAGTTAGGAAAAATCAATTAATGAAGGCGATTAAGCGAGACAACGTAACTTAATGAAATTTTAAAACCATGTGCCAACACGTACAGTGTAGCAAAAAATATTAGAGAACCAACTACGTGCGCCAAGACCTAATGTCACAAGTCCACAGACGACTAATGGAATATACAAAATTGACAAAATAAATGTACAACTGTCTGAAGGGGTAGACAGAAATATCCAAAAATAATAGAAACTCCATAGTGCTGCTGAGGAACGCCAGGAAGATCAGCTCACCGTGTAGTCTAATCCAGATAGTACCCTCAAGATCGCGCTCTGGTATGATAACCAGATGCACCTGCCTCAGAACCTGTACAATTAAGTACATAAGCGTAACATAAGTACATATAAACAAATATGTACCCAGTGAGTATCCCGTCTAAACTCGAAGAAGTAGTGATGAGAGGTAGACGTGATACTTACTAGGGTCATTAGCACTAGTATAATTAAATAATCTAGACAGGATTAACAGTCATGGCAATCAAGTAGACATGGAATATCAAGTATGTGAACTACAATCTACCCGCAAGTGTCAAATAATAATAGCGATAAAAGTCCTAAGTCCCCTTCCACAAAGAACAATTTATTTGATAATAACAATAAGACTCTCAGTCAAATACATAGCATATAAAATGTCGAGGCGTACGGCCGAAGCGACGCAAAAATAAATGTGCACTGCCGAGGGTCGAGTGACACGAACCATAGATGCATCTACTACCCCGATCGCGAATCGATCATACGACGCGATTGACATAAATATAAGGCTACCCCACTCATGAATCATGCATGCGACATGAGTGCTTGTAAACATACACAAAATTTATCAGGAAATTCAGGAATTTATACTGGATTATACTTGAAACAGAGATGTAAGCATTTAAACTTACACATAACTTCCTAATATCCTTATGTCAATTTCAAAGATAATAAGCAACTAGGAACACACGTAAAGATACAGGTAAGGCACATAAAGGCGTGAATCCTAAATTCTACCCGACATACATAGTAATAGCTACGCACGGACTCTCGTCACTTTGCGCGTGTGTAGCCCCCACAAATAAGGATAATTCAATTCTTTACATATACCTATGGGGAAAATTCCCTCTTACAAGGTTGGAAATGAGACTCACCTCGCGTAGAACCTACTTCCCGGGTCAAGAACGCACCCGAAACTCCCAACTCGTCACCCAAGGACTCGAAACTAGTCAAATGATATATAAATACGTTAATATACACTCAAAAGTATGGGATTCTCTTACTAGTTTAGCTTATTTATTATTCTTGAAGAAACCCCAAAATACACCCCGGGCCCACATGCTCGGATTCCGGAAATTTTCGAAGGAAACACTCATCCATAACCTAAGGATCATTAATATATGATTTTTGCATGGTTTCATGGTAGATAAGTGGTGAAATTCTCTAAAGTCCATCAACCCTAGGTTTCAACTATAACCCCTTTGATTTGCCCTAATTGGGTGTTAATCTACCTAAGATTTGATGTAATAAACCAACATTTAAATAGAAATTACTTACCTCTTAGCAGCTAGGCCGAATACCCTCTTGTGAGCTCTCAAAATCGCTTATGGTGGAGAAGAAATGGTGAAAAATGGTTAAGTCCCGTATTAAATGAGATCACTGCCTTCAGTGATCTCACACCTGCGGCTCGTGGACCGCACCTGCGGAAGTTGGCAAGGAGGTTGGGGATCGCACCTGTGGAGGGATTTCCGCACCAGCGGATCCGCTCCTGCGGAGGAAGGTCCGCACATGCGGATTTGGACCATCTCCCCTAGGGCCGCACCTGCGAGGCCTTGACCGCAGAGGCGGTCTCGCACCTGCGATCTGGGCAACCGCACTTGCGGTCACACCAGACCTGGTGCACCAGCAGCTGAAACTGCTGGTTTTTGGCCCCGTTTGGTGTCAAGGAGGCACCTGGGCCCACCCGAGCCCCTGTGCAATTGTACCAACAAGTCCTAAATCATATTACGGACTCGCTCGAGCCTTAGGAACACCCAAAACAATGCTAAAACTCAAAATCACACCTCAAAACCCCTAGAATCAAACTTAAGAAAATTCAAGTTCTTGAATTCGGTTCTATTGCGCCGAACCGACCTATGCTACTCGGAATAACACCAAATTTTGCAAGCTAGTCAAATGACATAATGGAACTATTCCTGGTCTCGGAATTCCATTTGGAGCTCGATAGCACAAAAACACGTTCCAAACCAAATTATGAACTTAAGGAAACTCTATTTCGCTATTTGGCGTCGAAACGCTCCTGGGTCATCCAAAACCCATTCCAGACATATGCACAAGTCCGAAATTATCATACGAAGCTAGTGGAATTGTCGAAACTCGATTCCGAGGTCGTTTACTCAGAATGTTGACCGAAGTCAAACTTGGCCTTAAAAGCCAACCTTAAGGAACTAAGTGTTCCTATACTGCTCTAAACACTTTTGAATCCCGAACCACCCGTCCCCGCAAGTCATAAATCACTACAAGCCTCTACGGGAAGTTTTATTTAGGGGAACGGGGTCTGAATACGCAACACGAACGGTCGGGTCATTACAATCTATGTGAGCCCGTTATTTTCCATTCTTTTTTGGATTTACCACGATATTAGCTAGCCAATTAGGGTATTTTACCTCCTGTATTGAATCGATTTTTAAGAATTTTTGTACCTCATATTGAATCACTTGATTTTTGAAAGATTCTTGCTTCCTCTTCTTTTTCTTGATATATACATATGATGGATCTTCATTCAATTTGTGAGTCATCACCTCCAAAGGTATACCTGTCATATTTGAGTGCGACCAGGCAAAACCATATGTGTTAGCTTTTAAAAATTCAACTAACTTACCTCTCATTCTTGGGCTCAGTTTCGCTCCAATATAAACTTTTCGGTCTGGCCATTATTCGAATAACACAACAGCTTCAGGATCTTCTTTCATTCTCCTCAGGTTCTTGTATGACGTCTGGTCTTGAATCCACATCTGTTTTCCTTGATCCACTTTCAGATGCGATATGATTTACTACCTCTTCAATGAGATTTTCATTTGTATCTTTGCTTACTTTGTGTGAGTCTACCACTGAATTGATATTCTTAGTTGATCTCCCCGGATTTGTTGAATCCCCATTTTGAAGGAAACTTAACAACTTGATGTAGTGTAGATGGTACAACATCCATGTCATGAATCCATGGCCTCCCAAGTATTACATTATAGGCCATGTCCATGTCTATTACTTGAAATTTCGTATCTTTGATGACTTCTTCTGCAAATATGGTTAGCACTATCTCCCCTCTGGTAATGACGGTTGAATTGTCGAATCCGGATAAGGAACGTGCTTTGGTACCATCTTATCACCAATTGGCATTTCGTTCACCACTCGTAGAAGAATAATATTCACGGAGCTACCTGGGTCAATCAAAGCTCGTTTTACATTATTATCATGTATAAGTAAAGATATTACTAGAGCATCATTGTGCGGAATCATCAAGCCATCTGCATCTGCATCATCAAACATTATACTATCTTCCTACAAAACTTGGCGAACTCGCTTCTAGTGTGTTACTGTGAATTTGGACGCCTTTTTTCGTAGCTGTGTATGTTACACCATTGATTTCTTCTCCCCCGCTTATCACGTTAACTGTTATTTTTGGAGATGGCGGTTTTGGAGGTTCTTGTCTATTTTTCATGTAAGACTGTTTACCTGTCTCACTGAAAAAATCTGTTAAATATCCCTGCTTTAGCAAATGCTCTACTTCACCTTGTGACAATCTATCATATACATCTCGTTCCTTTCTGAACCTAGATGATGACCCTGTATCTCTGTTCCTCGATCTATGGTCAGACCATAACTATTTTCTGGCTTGGACCGTGAGTCTCGCCCTGTGGGTCTATAAGGCTCGTATCTGTTTTTACCGGACCTCTTTTCAGATTCTGACCGCCTTAAATTTTTTCTTTCATCAACCCTTGATTGTGCAACAATGTATTCTTCAAATCTGCAGTTTTGTGATATATCTATTATATACATCGTTCCATGTTGTTACACGAAATTCTCTTAAGCTTTCCTTGAGTCTTCTCATGGCTTCTTGTAACGACCTGACCGGTCTTTTTGATCTCTAGCGCGCTGTTTGGCAGTTTGAGGTCATGAGCAGCTTCATTTCAGGTATTATGACTTGTAGGCGTGGTCGGAACTGAATTTTGGGAAGTTTGGAGGCAATTTGGAAAGAAAATTCTCATTTCGGAAGCCTTAAGTTGGAAGAATTGACTAAGATTGGAATTTTGAGTAAATGACCTCCGAATTAGGATTTGAAGGTTCCAGCAGATTCGTATGATGATTTTGGACTTGGGCGTATGTTCGGATCGGGTTTTGGATAACCTAGGAGCGTTTCAGCATATATTGTGGAAGTTAGCATTTTAGAAGGAATTTCATAAGTCTGTGTTGAAGTGCATTTCACTGATATTGATGTCTGTTTGGGATTTCGAGTCTGGGAATAGCTCCGTATGGTGATTCTGGAGTTGGGAGCGCGTTCGGAAGTGAATTCGGATATCCGTAGGTCATTTTGACGTTATTTGGCTAAATATAGAAATTTGAAGGTTTTTTAGAAGTTTGACCGAGAGTTTGACTTTTTGATATCGGGGTTGGATTCGAATTTCGGAAGTTGGAATAGGTCTGTAGTGTCGAATGTGACTTGTGTGCAAAATTTGAGGTCAAACAGACATGATTTGATAGGTTTCGGCATCGAATGTGGAAGTTTCAAGCTCTAAAGTTCATTAAGCTTGAATTGGTATGTGATTCATGATTTCGACGTTGTTTGATTTGATTTGAGGCCTTGAGCGATTTCGTATCATATTTTGGAACATGTTGGTGTAATTGGTTAAGGTCGCGAGGTCCTCGGGTGGATTTCGGAAGGTTAACAAAATGCATTTCGGACAAAAAAAAAAAACTGCAGAAATTTCTGCTGCACTTTTGGACATCAACTTGTGCGTCGTGGAGCTGATTTGGGAGGCATATATCAAAATCTATAAGGAATCTGAAAATTTAAAGAAACATAAAAGTTGTAGCCCTTGCATTCTAGTTTCCAGAAAGTTAAACCATTCATGATTTGGACATTTGATCAGAAAGTTATGATCGATTGAAGATGACTGGTGAAGCAGTTTCGACAGAATTTACTGATGCATGGAGCCGACTTTAGAAGCTCATATCTCGGAATATATAAAAAGTTATATGGTGTACAATCTATCAAATGAAAGATCTTCAAGTCTAGTTTCTAAATATTCAAACCGTTCGTCATTTACAAGGAGTTATGGGCGTTTTAATAGAAGGTGTACAACTGGGAAAAATTGTAATAGGATGTACAACCTGCACAACGCAAGGTACAACTTGATGAAGCTTGGGCAGATTGTTTTAAAAATGAGTTTTGTCCCATTTCTTTCATTTGGCTTGGACGATTTTGGAGAGCTCAAGGAGGTATTTTCACCAAGCAACACTAGGTAAGTGATTTCTTCCTATTTTTGACTTAAATATGTGATCTTACATGGATTTAGACATGGAAAATTAGTATAAATTTGGGATTTTTGGGGAAGACCTAGAATTTAGAATTTTGGACTTTTACCATGAATTCGAGCATGAAAATTAGAGTAAATTGTATATTTGAGTTAGTAAAGCTATGGGTAGAATTTATCTTCGAGATATTTCGGAATTCGGGCACGTGGGCCCAAGGGCATTTTGGTCAACTTTTCGAGCGGAGTTGGGAACTTATATAATTTGAACTGTTACAAGTATTAGAGTGAATTTTTATTGGTTTGCCCGTTATTTGAATAGTTTTGGGGCGTTGTGCATCAATTGGAGTCGTCGGAAGGGCTTGAAAGCCGATTATGGAATTTCGGAGCGAGATAAGTCTCCTTTCTAACTTTGTGAGGGGGAATTGTCCCCATAAGTGAACCAATTAATTATGTGCTGCTATTTGCGGGGGCTACGTACGTACGAGGTGACGGGAGTACGTGCGTAGCTACTATTATGCTTGTGTCCGAGTAGTCTAGGACCCACTAGCATGCCTTACGTGTTGTACTTGTGATCTTGCCAATAATATTAGATTGTTAATGCTATCGAATTAGTATTGATTACCTAAGAAGGTTAGAGTTTACTTTTCTTAATTATTTAGAAAGAGAATTTTACCACTTTCTTGAGTTAGCTTTCTTGATAAAAATGTGAACATATTGTGTGAATATGTGTATCTATGGGTTCCTGAGTCGCATGTATGATTCGCGAGCAGGATAACCCATCTATTTATATATGACCGCGTCGCATGATTGATTCGCGAGTGGGAAAAAATAGATGCATCTATGGTTCGAGCCGTTCGACCCTTCGGCAGTGCATATTTTATTATTGTTGGTCCGCGTCGTTCGACCCTCGGCATTTTCTTCCGCATGATAATTGCTGCGTATTTTCTGTAATTATTACCTGCTTATTGTCCTATGAAGTTTTAAATTGCCAACTGAAATGACGAAGATTTAAAGTGTTAAACGTGAAAGAAGTTGATATTACTTATCCCTGATTTTATCAAAATTGCCTATGATATTCCCGCTTAGTGTCTCACTTGATTATACTAAATTGACTTCTAGCAAGTGTCTAATTTGACCTCTCGTCACTACCTCGTTGAGGTCAGGTGGGATACTTACTGAGTACACGTTGTTTTCGTACTCATGCTACACTTGCTGTGCATTTTTTTTGCACAGATACTTTCACAACGATGTGGCTGGCTTGAAGACTTAGGCGAGCTGCATCATCCGGAGGTGATCCGCAGCTGACAGAGTCTCCCTCAGATGTATTTATTTTAATTTTAAATTCCTTGTCCAATTGTATTTCGGACAAGCATTGTAGTATCTGTTTAATTTTTAGAAATTTGCTCATGCACTTGTGACACCGGGTTCTGAGATATGTTTGGGATGTATTTTATTAAAATAGAATATTAAACTATCGTATTTGCTTAGCGGATTTTATTCAGTTATTATGTAATAAAGTGTAAGGTAATGATTTCAAAAATGCTAAAACATGAAATTTAACTTAACCATTTAATGATTGGCTTGCCTGACAGTGGTGTCCGGCGCCATCACGACCTTATGGATTTTGGGTCGTGACACTTTTGAACTTGTTTCATTCGGATTACTTGTAAACGCCATGGCTTCCCAATTATCAGGTACTCGCGGAAGCATCATTCTCACTAATTCCCGGAGTAACTCAGCATCTCCTTGTTTTACTTTGAAGATATCTTCCATCCCTTTTTCGACTTTTTGAGCTCCCGAATGTGCTTTTATAAATAAATCTGCAAGCTCAACAAAAGAATCAATAAAAATTTCAGGTAAAAGAGAATACCATGTTAATGCCCCTTTTGTGAGTGTTTCTCCAAATTTTTTGACCAAAACTGACCCAATCTCTTGTTTGTTCAAATAATTGCCATTTACGCCTATTGTGAATGCGGTTACGTGATCTCGTGGTTCAGTTGTTCCATCCATATTTTGGGACGTCATGCATTGTGAACTTATTAGGAATAGGCAGCGGGGGTTGCGCTCGGCTTCCAAAGTTATTGTGAATATTTATCAATATCCAATCCCTTAATCACAGGTGGTACACCAGGTATTTGTTCAATGCAGTCGTTTTGCTCTTTCACATGTTTATGGAAAGTTAGTAGCAAATTTTGTAAATCAGAGCAGTGTACATGGTCTCCCATCACGTGATGCATTGGGATTTCCCCTGCTTCATGAATTAGCAAGCCTCGAGCGTGGATTTTCTATGGTTGCAGTATTATTTGGGGGGGGGGGGGG